>OZ038316.1:1048414-1101863 GCA_964035775.1 Osedax frankpressi | reverse complement strand
CGGAGAATGGTAAGGATGTAGAGGAGGAGGAGGAGGATGTGGAGAATGGTAAGGATGTAGAGGAGGAGGAGGATGTGGAGAATGGTAAGGATGTAGAGGAGGAGGAGGAGGATGTGGAGAATGGTAAGGATGTAGAGGAGGAGGAGGATGTGGAGAATGGTAAGGATGTAGAGAGGAGGAGGAGGATGTGGAGAATGGTAAGGATGTAGAGGAGGAGGAGGAGGATGTGGAGAATGGTAAGGATGTAGAGGAGGAGGATGTGGAGAATGGTAAGGATGTAGAGGAGGAGGAGGATGTGGAGAATGGTAAGGATGTAGAGGAGGAGGAGGAGGATGTGGAGAATGGTAAGGATGTAGAGGAGGAGGAGGAGGAGGATGTGGAGAATGGTAAGGATGTATAGGAGGAGGAGGAGGAGGATGTGGAGAATGGTAAGGATGTAGAGGAGGAGGAGGAGGATGTGGAGAATGGTAAGGATGTAGAGGAGGAGGAGGATGTGGAGAATGGTAAGGATGTAGAGGAGGAGGATGTGGAGAATGGTAAGGATGTAGAGGAGGAGGAGGATGTGGAGAATGGTAAGGATGTAGAGGAGGAGGAGGATGTGGAGAATGGTAAGGATGTAGAGGAGGAGGATGTGGAGAATGGTAAGGATGTAGAGGAGGAGGAGGATGTGGAGAATGGTAAGGATGTAGAGGAGGAGGAGGAGGATGTGGAGAATGGTAAGGATGTAGAGGAGGAGGAGGAGGAGGAGGATGTGGAGAATGGTAAGGATGTAGAGGAGGAGGAGGAGGAGGAGGATGTGGAGAATGGTAAGGATGTAGAGGAGGAGGAGGATGTGGAGAATGGTAAGGATGTAGAGGAGGAGGAGGATGTGGAGAATGGTAAGGATGTAGAGGAGGAGGAGGATGTGGAGAATGGTAAGGATGTAGAGGAGGAGGAGGATGTGGAGAATGGTAAGGATGTAGAGGAGGAGGAGGAGTGTGTGAGAATGGTAAGGATGTAGAGGAGGAGGAGGATGTGGAGAATGGTAAGGATGTAGAGGAGGAGGAGGATGTGGAGAATGGTAAGGATGTAGAGGAGGAGGAGGATGTGGAGAATGGTAAGGATGTAGAGGAGGAGGAGGATGTGGAGAATGGTAAGGATGTAGAGGAGGAGGAGGATGTGGAGAATGGTAAGGATGTAGAGGAGGAGGAGGATGTGGAGAATGGTAAGGATGTAGAGGAGGAGGAGAGTTTGGAGAATGGTAAGGATGTAGAGGAGGAGGAGGATGTGGAGAATGGTAAGGATGTAGAGGAGGAGGAGGATGTGGAGAATGGTAAGGATGTAGAGGAGAGGAGGAGGGAGAATGGTAAGGATGAGAGGAGGAGGATGTGGAGAATGGTAAGGATGTAGAGGAGGAGGAGGATGTGGAGAATGGTAAGGATGTAGAGGAGGAGGAGGATGTGGAGAATGGTAAGGATGTAGAGGAGGAGGAGGAGGATGTGGAGAATGGTAAGGATGTAGGGAGGATGTGGAGAATGGTAAGGATGTAGAGGAGGAGGAGGATGTGGAGAATGGTAAGGATGTAGAGGAGGAGGAGGATGTGGAGAATGGTAAGGATGTAGAGGAGGAGGAGGATGTGGAGAATGGTAAGGATGTAGAGGAAGAGGAGGATGTGGAGAATGGTAAGGATGTAGAGGAGGAGGATGTGGAGAATGGTAAGGATGTAGAGGAGGAGGAGGAGGATGTGGAGAATGGTAAGGATGTAGAGGAGGAGGAGGAGGATGTGGAGAATGGTAAGGATGTAGAGGAGGAGGAGGAGGATGTGGAGAATGGTAAGGATGTAGAGGAGGAGGAGGAGGATGTGGAGAATGGTAAGGATGTAGAGGAGGAGGATGTGGAGAATGGTAAGGATGTAGAGGAGGAGGATGTGGAGAATGGTAAGGATGTAGAGGAGGAGGAGGAGGATGTGGAGAATGGTAAGGATGTAGAGGAGGAGGAGGAGGATGGTAAAATTTTTTTAATAAAATAATTAAAAACTTTTTTATTTTATTTATATTTTTATTTTTTTTAATTTTTTAAATTTCTTAAGTGTGAATACAATGTATAATATATAGTGAATACAATGCTATTGTATAATATATTGTGAATGCAATGCTATTGTATACTATACAGTGACTACTATGGTATCATATAGAGGGCATTTCTTATTATTCTGTTATCATTTTAGATATCTTCACTTTATCTTTAACATACTATTGTTTATTTACACTTTATGTGCAATTGTTATTTACAACACTGCCATTGATATTTACATGAAGGGCCCTTGTTATTAAACTAGTGTCAGGTTGAAGTGTCACAGTGAGTGTCAGGTTGAAGTGTCACTAGTTCCTTCTGCTATGTCAAGTGTTTACCACACTAGTGAGAATGTTTGCTATTGCTACTGATAATTTGGTGGGCATAAGAAGGGTCATTTGAGTTCATATCACAGGGTAGTGGGTAGTGTTAGTGGGTAGTAGGTAGTGTTAGTGGGTAGTGGGTAGTGTTAGTGGGTAGTGGGTAGTGTTAGTGGGTAGTGGGTAGTGTTAGTGGGTAGTAGGTAGTGTTAGTGGGTAGTGGGTAGTGTTAGTGGGCAGTGGGTAGTGTTAGTGGGTAGTGGGTAGTGTTAGTGGGTAGTGGGTAGTGTTAGTGGGTAGTAAGTAGTGTTAGTGGGTAGTGGGTAGTGTTAGTGGGTAGTGGGTAGTGTTAGTGGGTAGTGGGTAGTGTTAGTGGGTAGTGGGTAGTGTTAGTGGGTAGTGGGTAGTGTTAGTGGGTAGTGGGTAGTGTTAGTGGGTAGTAAGTAGTGTTAGTGGGTAGTGGGTAGTGTTAGTGGGCAGTAGGTAGTGTTAATGGGTAGTGGGTAGTGTTAGTGGGTAGTAGGTAGTGTTAATGGATAGTGTGTAGTGTTAGTGGGTAGTAGGTAGTGTTAATGGGTAGTGGGTAGTGGGTAGTGTTAGTGGGTAGTAGGTAGTGTTAGTGGGTAGTGGGTAGTGGGTAGTAGGTAGTGTTAGTGGGTAGTGGGTAGTGTTAGTGGGTAGTGGGTAGTGTTAGTGGGTAGTAGGTAGTGTTAGTGGGTAGTGGGTAGTGTTAGTGGGTAGTGGGTAGTGTTAGTGGGTAGTAGGTAGTGTTAGTGGGTAGTGGGTAGTGGATAGTGTTAGTGGGTAGTGGGTAGTGTGTAGTGTTAGTGGGTAGTAGGTAGTGTTAATGGGTAGTGGGTAGTGTGTAGTGTTAGTGAGGTAGTGTATACTAGGTAATATGTCGTGGGTAGTGGGTAGTGGATAGTGTTAGTGGGTAGTGGGCAGTGGGTAGTGTTAGTGGGTAGTAGGTAGTGTTAGTGGGTAGTGGGTAGTGTTAGTGGGTAGTAGGTAGTGTTAGTGGGTAGTGGGTAGTGGGTAGTAGGTAGTGTTAGTGGGTAGTGGGTAGTGTTAGTGGGTAGTAGGTAGTGTTAGTGGGTAGTGGGTAGTGGGTAGTAGGTAGTGTTAGTGGGCAGTGGGTAGTGTTAGTGGGTAGTAGGTAGTGTTAGTGGGTAGTGGGTAGTGTTAGTGGGTAGTAGGTAGTGTTAGTGGGTAGTGGGTAGTGGGTAGTGTTAGTGGGTAGTAGGTAGTGTTAGTGGGTAGTGGGTAGTGTTAGTGGGTAGTAGGTAGTGTTAGTGGGTAGTGGGTAGTGGGTAGTAGGTAGTGTTAGTGGGTAGTGGGTAGTGTTAGTGGGTAGTGGGTAGTGTTAGTGGGTAGTGGGTAGTGTTAGTGGGCAGTAGGTAGTGTTAGTGGGTAGTGGGTAGTAGGTAGTGTTAGTGGGTAGTGGGTAGTGTGTAGTGTTAGTGAGGTAGTGTATACTAGGTAATATGTCGTGGGTAGTGGATAGTGTTAGTAGGTAGTGGGCAGTGTGTAGTGTTAGTGGGTAGTAGGTAGTGTTAGTGGGTAGTGGGTAGTGTTAGTGGGTAGTAGGTAGTGTTAGTGGGTAGTGGGTAGTGTTAGTGGGTAGTGTGTAGTGTTAGTGGGTAGTAGGTAGTGTTAATGGATAGTGTGTAGTGTTAGTGGGTAGTAGGTAGTGTTAATGGGTAGTAGGTAGTGTTAGTGGGTAGTGGGTAGTAGGTAGTGTTAGTGGGTAGTGGGTAGTGTTAGTGGGTAGTGGGTAGTGTTAGTGGGTAGTAGGTAGTGTTAGTGGGTAGTGGGTAGTGTTAGTGGGTAGTGGGTAGTGTTAGTGGGTAGTAGGTAGTGTTAGTGGGTAGTGGGTAGTGTTAGTGGGTAGTGGGTAGTGTTAGTGGGTAGTAGGTAGTGTTAGTGGGTAGTGGGTAGTGTTAGTGGGTAGTAGGTAGTGTTAGTGGGTAGTGGGTAGTGTTAGTGGGTAGTAGGTAGTGTTAGTGGGTAGTGGGTAGTAGGTAGTGTTAGTGGGTAGTGGGTAGTGTTAGTGGGTAGTGGGTAGTGTTAGTGGGTAGTAGGTAGTGTTAGTGGGTAGTGGGTAGTGTTAGTGGGTAGTGGGTAGTGTTAGTGGGTAGTAGGTAGTGTTAGTGGGTAGTGGGTAGTGGATAGTGTTAGTGGGTAGTGGGTAGTGTGTAGTGTTAGTGGGTAGTAGGTAGTGTTAATGGGTAGTGGGTAGTGTGTAGTGTTAGTGAGGTAGTGTATACTAGGTAATATGTCGTGGGTAGTGGATAGTGTTAGTGGGTAGTGGGCAGTGTGTAGTGTTAGTGGGTAGTAGGTAGTGTTAGTGGGTAGTGGGTAGTGTGTAGTGTTAGTGAGGTAGTGTATACTAGGTAATATGTCGTGGGTAGTGGATAGTGTTAGTGGGTAGTGGGCAGTGTGTAGTGTTAGTGGGTAGTAGGTAGTGTTAGTGGGTAGTGGGTAGTGTTAGTGGGTAGTGTTAGTGGGTAGTGGGTAGTGTTAGTGGGTAGTGGGTAGTGTTAGTGGGTAGTGGGTAGTGTTAGTGGGTAGTGTTAGTGGGTAGTGTTAGTGGGTAGTGGGTAGTGTTAGTGTTAGTGGGTAGTGGGTAGTGTTAGTGGGTAGTGGGTAGTGTTAGTGGGTAGTGTTAGTGGGTAGTGTTAGTGGGTAGTAGGTAGTGTTAGTGGGCAGTGGGTAGTGTTAGTGGGTAGTAGGTAGTGTTAGTGGGTAGTAGGTAGTGTTAGTGGGTAGTGGGTAGTGTTAGTGGGTAGTAGGTAGTGTTAGTGGGTAGTGGGTAGTGTTAGTGGGTAGTGTGTAGTGTTAGTGGGTAGTAGGTAGTGTTAATGGATAGTGTGTAGTGTTAGTGGGTAGTAGGTAGTGTTAATGGGTAGTTGGTAGTGGGTAGTGTTAGTGGGTAGTAGGTAGTGTTAGTGGGTAGTGGGTAGTGGGTAGTAGGTAGTGTTAGTGGGTAGTGGGTAGTGTGTAGTGTTAGTGAGGTAGTGTATACTAGATAATATGTCGTGGGTAATGGGTAGTGGGTAGTGGATAGTGTTAGTGGGTAGTGGGTAGTGGGTAGTGTTAGTGGGTAGTGGGTAGTGTTAGTGGGTAGTGGGTAGTGTTAGTGGGTAGTGGGTAGTGTTAGTGGGTAGTGTTAGTGGGTAGTGTTAGTGGGTAGTGGGTAGTGTTAGTGTTAGTGGGTAGTGGGTAGTGTTAGTGGGTAGTGGGTAGTGGGTAGTGGGTAGTGTTAGTGGGTAGTGGGTAGTGTAAGTGGGTAGTGGGTAGTGTTAGTGGGTAGTGTTAGTGGGTAGTGGGTAGTGGGTAGTGTTAGTGGGTAGTGGGTAGTGTTAGTGGGTAGTGGGTAGTGGGTAGTGTTAGTGGGTAGTGTAAGTGGGTAGTGGGTAGTAGATAGTGGGTAGTGTTAGTGGGTAGTGGGTAGTGTTAGTGGGTAGTGGGTAGTGTTAGTGGGTAGTGGGTAGTGTTAGTGGGTAGTGGGTAATGGGTAGTGTTAGTGGGTAGTGTTAGTTGGTAGTGGGTAGTGTTAGTGGGTAGCGGGTAGTGGGTAGTGTTAGTGGGTAGTGTAAGTGGGTAGTGGGTAGTAGGTAGTGGGTAGTGTTAGTGGGTAGTGTTAGTGGGTAGTGGGTAGTGTTAGTGGGTAGTGGGTAGTGTTAGTGGGTAGTAGGTAGTGGGTAGTGTTAGTGGGTAGTGGGTAGTGTTAGTGGGTAGTGGGTGGTGTTAGTGGGTAGTGGGTAGTGTTAGTGGGTAGTGGGTAGCGTTAGTGGGTAGTGGGTAGTGTTAGTGGGTAGTAGGTAGTGGGTAGTGTTAGTGGGTAGTGGGTAGTGTTAGTGGGTAGTGGGTGGTGTTAGTGGGTAGTGGGTAGTGGGTAGTGTTAGTGGGTAGTGGGTAGCGTTAGTGGGTAGTGGGTAGTAGGTAGTGTGTAGTGTTAGTGGGTAGTGTTAGTGGGTAGTGGGTAGTGGGTAGTATTAGTGGGTAGTGGGTAGTGTTAGTGGGTAGTGGGTAATGGGTAGTGTTAGTGGGTAGTGTTAGTTGGTAGTGGGTAGTGTTAGTGGGTAGCGGGTAGTGGGTAGTGTTAGTGGGTAGTGTAAGTGGGTAGTGGGTAGTAGGTAGTGGGTAGTGTTAGTGGGTAGTGTTAGTGGGTAGTGTTAGTGGGTAGTGGGTAGTGTTAGTGGGTAGTGGGTAGTGGGTAGTGTTAGTGGGTAGTAGGTAGTGGGTAGTGTTAGTGGGTAGTGGGTAGTGTTAGTGGGTAGTGGGTGGTGTTAGTGGGTAGTGGGTAGTGGGTAGTGTTAGTGGGTAGTGGGTAGCGTTAGTGGGTAGTGGGTGGTGTTAGTGGGTAGTGGGTAGTGTTAGTGGGTAGTGGGTAGTGTTAGTGGGTAGTGGGTAGTGGGTAGTGTTAGTGGGTAGTAGGTAGTGGGTAGTGTTAGTGGGTAGTGGGTAGTGTTAGTGGGTAGTGGGTGGTGTTAGTGGGTAGTGGGTAGTGTTAGTGGGTAGTGGGTAGTGTTAGTGGGTAGTGGGTAGTGGGTAGTGTTAGTGGGTAGTAGGTAGTGGGTAGTGTTAGTGGGTAGTGGGTAGTGTTAGTGGGTAGTGGGTGGTGTTAGTGGGTAGTGGGTAGTGTTAGTGGGTAGTGGGTAGTGTTAGTGGGTAGTGGGTAGTGGGTAGTGTTAGTGGGTAGTAGGTAGTGGGTAGTGTTAGTGGGTAGTGGGTAGTGTTAGTGGGTAGTGGGTGGTGTTAGTGGGTAGTGGGTAGTGGGTAGTGTTAGTGGGTAGTGGGTAGCGTTAGTGGGTAGTGGGTAGTAGGTAGTGTGTAGTGTTAGTGGGTAGTGTTAGTGGGTAGTGGGTAGTGGGTAGTATTAGTGGGTAGTGGGTAGTGTTAGTGGGTAGTGGGTAATGGGTAGTGTTAGTGGGTAGTGTTAGTTGGTAGTGGGTAGTGTTAGTGGGTAGCGGGTAGTGGGTAGTGTTAGTGGGTAGTGTAAGTGGGTAGTGGGTAGTAGGTAGTGGGTAGTGTTAGTGGGTAGTGTTAGTGGGTAGTGTTAGTGGGTAGTGGGTAGTGTTAGTGGGTAGTGGGTAGTGGGTAGTGTTAGTGGGTAGTAGATAGTGGGTAGTGTTAGTGGGTAGTGGGTAGTGTTAGTGGGTAGTGGGTGGTGTTAGTGGGTAGTGGGTAGTGGGTAGTGGGTAGTGTTAGTGGGTAGTGGGTAGCGTTAGTGGGTAGTGGGTAGTGTTAGTGGGTAGTAGGTAGTGGGTAGTGTTAGTGGGTAGTGGGTAGTGTTAGTGGGTAGTGGGTGGTGTTAGTGGGTAGTGGGTAGTGTTAGTGGGTAGTGGGTAGTGTTAGTGGGTAGTGGGTAGTGGGTAGTGTTAGTGGGTAGTAGGTAGTGGGTAGTGTTAGTGGGTAGTGGGTAGTGTTAGTGGGTGGTGTTAGTGGGTAGTGGGTAGTGGGTAGTGGGTAGTGTTAGTGGGTAGTGGGTAGTAGGTAGTGTGTAGTGTTAGTGGGTAGTGTTAGTGGTTAGTGTTAGTGGGTAGTGGGTAGTGGGTAGTATTAGTGGGTAGTGGGTAGTGGGTAGTATTAGTGGGTAGTGGGTAGTGGGTAGTGGGTAGTGGGTAGTAGGTAGTGGGTAGTAGGTAGTGGGTAGTTTTAGTGGGTAGTGGGTAGTGGGTAGTGTTAGTAGGTAGTGGGTAGTAGGTAGTGGGTAGTGTCAGTGGGTAGTGTTAGTGGTTAATGGGTAGTGTGTAGTGGTTAATGGGTAGTGGTTAATGGGTAGTAGATAGTAGGTAATGGGTAGTAGGTAGTGGGTAGTGGGTAGTGGGTAGTAGGTAGTAGGTAATGGGTAGTGGGTAGTGGGTAGTAGGTAGTAGGTAATGGGTAGTGGGTAGTAGGTAATGGGTAGTGGGTAGTGGGTAGTGGGTGGTGGTTAATGGGTGGTGGGCAGTGGGTAAGTTTATATCGAATGCATGTATGGATGCAGATAAATATATATGTATGTAGGTGTATGCATGTATGTGGGTTTAGGTTTATCGATAACCTGTGATCAGATCTAGATCAACTAGTTTTATAAGTTTTATAAGAAAGAAAAACAAATATTTATTAAATTTTGAGGGATTGAAACTAATTTTGCATTTGTAAAATGTAATTTAATTGAAAATAAAATTAATGTTTGTAAAATATTGGCTCATGTTTGGTGCTAAATTTAAAGCTAAAATTTAAATTGTAAATTGAGTAATAAATATTATTCTATATTCCTAAAGATTCAATTACGAATGAAATATTATTTAGCAAGATTATTTGAAAACTAAATGTTTAATTTTTGTATTAAAAAATAATCAAGAAAATATAAAAATTATTTTTCATTTCTTGTAAATTTTTGGACATCGAGTTTTATTTGCTGAGTTTTCTTTTTTATGAGATCAACGAACATCAAATGTTTGCAAAAACTCCTTCAACATCTACTTCAATTAATGAATTAGAATTGGAATCTGTTGCCTCATTAATTCTGTTAGTATAATTTTAAAATATCATTATAACTTATTTGTATTTTTATAATTCCATTGAATATTAATTATATATATAATATTTAGATATTAAATATATTTTATAAATCATTAATATAATCTCTGTATATGTTTTGATAAAGACAATTATTATTAAATATAATAAATATTATATTATCAATCAATTAATAAAGTTGATTAAATAATATATTTACTAGTATAACAATTTACAATTTATTATT
Organism: Osedax frankpressi; assembly: GCA_964035775.1. NCBI lineage: Eukaryota > Metazoa > Annelida > Polychaeta > Sabellida > Siboglinidae > Osedax > Osedax frankpressi. The sequence continues at coordinate 1,092,734 of OZ038316.1, read as the reverse complement.
ACAGTAATATCAAAGTATTACAAATTACACCATCACAATACCAATGATAATATTAATGTCAATGACAATGGCAATAATAATGACAATAACAATGACAATGACAATAACAATGACTAAGAACTTCAATTTGATTATATAATATAATATAATAATTATATAATAATTAATAAGAATTATTTATTTATCATTAATTTAAATATTATCAAGTTTTAGTAATATTGACATTTATTATAATTATTGTCACCATTTTAAGTCTATCAATCATCCATAGTAAAAATATACAGAGAAAAATCAGATATTTCGCAATTCAGATTTACGCTTATTACTTATATGAGAAAGTACATCATAAACTATGATTTTATAAATACTATCATGGCAAATAAATTGATATCTTGCAGAAATTAAAGGTGATATTTCTTAATTGGTTACATATTGCAATTGGTTGACAATAAGATATATGAGTACTATGTAATGAATTATTGTGTCTTCTATATAAAACTAATCGCAATTGGCTGCAATTGTAAGTATTTGCGATGTTGATGCTATGAATAAGATTAAATGAATTGGAACTGATATTACAAATCCAATTAATGTTTCCTTAATCATGACCCAAATTTTACTCTTTAGTAGCAATATTTAAAAAAATAAGATGAATTCAGAAAATAAGAAGAAAGTTTAAATAAAAATATTTTAAGTAATAACAAATTATAATTATGTAATACATATTAATTATTAAATTATTATTACTTCCAATTTAAAAAAGATTGGTTTATATCACCTCCATATATTACTTGTAAAAATTCTGTGCACCTATCGACGAGTACAAGATCAATACAATGTCATATTCAAGTACAAGTTCACACATGGTCTAAGTAACCTTGACTATTATTAACTACTCGAGGACAAATAATAAGACTTGTGGTCAAGCAATGCGGATATATATTCCATTGTCAAAAACTAATCAATTTAGAAATTATTTCAGCTGCGGAATTGAGTCCTTATGGAATTCCTAAAATGTTTAAGAAATGAATATTCTAAATAGACTTCTCCCATTAGCTGAGTATTATAACTTATTTGTTTACGTTATTGTTTGTTATTTGTTAAATCGTTTAAAATTGTTATTTGCTTTTATAAATTTTATATTTATTAACGTTCCATGTAATTCATAATTTTATTTCTGATTTCACTACATTATATTATCTTGTTTTATCTTTATTTATATTTTGAGAATTTTGTTAATGGTAATGTTTCCATTATCATAAAATAAAATTAAATTCAAATATAATAATATTAATAATAATAATAATAATAATAATAATAATAATAATAATAATAATAATAATAATAATAATAATAATAATAATAATAATAATAATAATAATAATAATAATAATAATAATAATAATAATAATAATAATAATAATAATAATAATAATAATAATAATATCCTCACTAATAATATCCCCACTAATAATATCCCCACTAATAATATCCCCACTAATAATATCCCCACTAATAATATCCCCACTTATGATATCCCCACTTATGATATCCCCACTTATAATATCCCCACTTATAATATTCCCACTTATAATATCCTCGCTTAGGATATCCCCACTAATAATATCCCCACTTATGATATCCCCACTTATGAATTGGTGTAGGTAGGGGTAAGTGAGGGTATAGATGTAAGTGTGGGTATTGGTGTAGGTATGGGTGTGGGTGTAGATGTAGATGTGGGTGAGGGTATCCTCCTATCCTTCGCATATCTTTACCTCCTTTATCCCTTACCCCTCCCTTACCCCTCCCTTACCCCTCCCTTACCTCTACCTTCCTTAGGTTCTCTCAGGATATCGACCAGTTAAACATGATGGCTCGAGGAGGTCTTATTGTAGATGGCATCAATTATAAACACCCAAAAAGTTTGTATTTTAATATTGACTGATATTAGTTATGTTGTCATGTGATTAGTTATATTGTCATGTGATTAGTTATCTTGTCATGTGATTAGTTATCTTGTCACGTGATTAGTTATCTTGTCATGTGATTAGTTATCTTGTCATGCGATTAGTTATCTTGTCATGCGATTAGTTATCTTGTCATGTGATTAGTTATGTTGTCATGTGATTAGTTATCTTGTCATGTGATTAGTTATCTCGTCATGTGATTAGTTATGTTGTCATGTTATTAGTTATCTCGTCATGTGATTAGTTATCTCGTCATGTGATTAGTTATCTCGTCATGTGATTAGTTATGTTGTCATGTTATTAGTTATCTCGTCATGTGATTAGTTATCTCGTCATGTGATTAGTTATATTGTCATGTGATTAGTTATCTTGTCATGTGATTAGTTATCTTGTCACGTGATTAGTTATCTTGTCATGTGATTAGTTATATTGTCATGCGATTAGTTATCTTGTCATGCGATTAGTTATCTTGTCATGTGATTAGTTATGTTGTCATGCGATTAGTTATCTTGTCATGTGATTAGTTATCTTGTCATGTGATTAGTTATCTTGTCATGCGATTAGTTATCTTGTCATGCGATTAGTTATCTTGTCATGTGATTAGTTATGTTGTCATGTGATTAGTTATCTTGTCATGTGATTAGTTATGTTGTCACGTGATTAGTTATCTTGTCACGTGATTAGTTATGTTGTCACGTGATTAGTTATGTTGTCATGTGATTAGTTATCTTGTCACGTGATTAGTTATATTGTCATGTGATTAGTTATATTGTCATGCGATTAGTTATCTTGTCACGCGATTAGTTATCTTGTCATGTGATTAGTTATGTTGTCATGCGATTAGTTATCTTGTCATGTGATTAGTTATCTTGTCATGTGATTAGTTATCTTGTCATGCGATTAGTTATCTTGTCATGCGATTAGTTATCTTGTCATGTGATTAGTTATGTTGTCATGTGATTAGTTATCTTGTCATGTGATTAGTTATGTTGTCACGTGATTAGTTATCTTGTCATGTGATTAGTTATGTTGTCATGTGATTAGTTATCTTGTCATGTGATTAGTTATGTTGTCACGTGATTAGTTATGTTGTCATGTGATTAGAGATACAGTCTACACACATTCTGAAGCCCACTTATGTAATAGCATATTTACCAGGCACTTTTGAATCATTAATTACTTTTATTTAACGTTTACAATTCTGCAGCTTGAATTGATATTTATTTCATTGATTCTTGTCCTTAATGTGTGTCCTTATCCTTATATTTTCTTTACCCTTTACGATACCATTTCTATAACACTTTCTGTATGCAAAACATTGATTTTAATCTGAATAGACACATTTTTTAGTTGTCTCCAATATCCTAAGAACCCATTAAGATCCTCTAATAGCCGATGATGACAATAGTTTACCCCGCAGTAGCCCCCAATATGGTGCAGATGAGTCCAGGACAGATGCCAATCACTGCTCCTAATCAACCAACTCTGTCTCCTATCGATAAAGATGGACCTCCATTTAAGAAATTTAAGGTTTACATTTTTATTCTAGCCTCTCAATTCAATCCCCTCCTTTATTATTACTCTAGCCACTCCCTCTTCCTTTATTACTACTCTAGCCCCTCCCCCTTCCTTTATTACTACTCTAGCCCCTCCACCTTCCTTTATTACTACTCTAGCCCCTCCTCCTTCCTTTATTACACTTTAGCCCCTCCCCTTCCTTTATTGCTACTCTAGACACTCCCTCTTCCTTTATTACTACTCTAGCCCCTCCTCCTTCCTTTATTACACTTTAGCCCCTCCCCTTCCTTTATTGCTACTCTAGACACTCCCTCTTCCTTTATTATTACTCTAGCCCCTCCCCTTCCTTTATTACTACTCTAGCCCCTCCTCCTTCCTTTATTACACTTTAGCCCCTCCCATTCCTTTATTGCTACTCTAGACACTCCATCTTCCTTTATTGCTACTCTAGCCCCTCCCTCTTCCTTTATTGTTACTCTAGCCCCTCCCCCTTCCTTTATTGCTACTCTAGACACTCCCCCTTCCTTTATTGCTACTCTAGCCACGCCTCCTTCCTTTATTGCTTCTCTAGCCCCTCCCTCTTCCTTTATTGTTACTCTAGCCCCTCCCCCTTCCTTTATTGCTACTCTAGCCCCTCCCTCTTCCTTTATTGTTACTCCTGGAACAAATATTGGATATGTTATGTATATTTTTAAATTACAAAACACCTCTAAAATCTATACACTCCCCTAACCACAGCCCTAACCACGCCCTAACCACGCCCCTAACCATGCCCCTAACCACGCCCCTAACCACGCCCCTAACCACACACCGCACTGCCAGCAGGCAAACCTCTCCCCGGGTCATGATCAATCCCTGACTACATTAAATGGAACGCAGTACTCGCAGCAACAGTTACAGATGCATCAATACTCCAACATGCATAAGTACCAACAAGCTCAACACAAAATGGCGAAGTATCAACACCAACAACAGATACAGCAGTTTGAGGTGACTTCGGTCTAACTGTAGATCTAGTTGGGTGAGGGTTCATTTGGCTTCGAGTTACTCCCTTAATATTGATTATGTCTTTATTTATGTAATATTTGTAATTTTGTAATTTAATGATTATCTTAAACCATTTTACTTACAAACTTACCCATCTAATTACTTACTTATTTACTTACTTACCCAGCTACTTACTTTTTTACTTACATAGCCGATTACTTATCTGTAGGCTATGAGGCATCAGCAGATCTCGCAGAAGGACATGACCTACAAACAGCACATGTTCCAGCAGCAAAAACAACAACGTATGAAGCAAATTCAGCACATGCAAATACAACAACAACAACAACAACAACAACAACAACAACAACAGCAACAACAAAGATATCAGTGTTAGTGTATACCTATCCACACCCTATTCACACCTATCCACGCCCCATTCACACCTATCCACGCCCCATTCACATCTAGTCTAATCTCTAATCTCCGTCTCTTATCTCCGTCTCTTATCTCCTTCTCTTATCTCATTCTCTTATCTCCTTCTCTTATCTACTTCTCTTATCCCCTTCTCTTATCTCCTTCTCTTATCTCCTTCTCTTATCTCCTTCTCTTAGCTCCGTCTCTTATCTCCTTCTCTTATCTCCTTCTCTTATCTCCGTCTCTTATCTCCATCTCTTATCTCCTTCTCTTATCTCCTCCTCTTATCTCCTTCTCTTATCCCCTTCTCTTATCTCCTTCTCTTATCTCCTTATCTTATCTCCGTCTCTTAGCTTCTCCTCTTATCTCCTTCTCTTATCTCCTCCTCTTATCTCCTCCTCTTATCTCCTTATCTTATCTCCTTCTCTTATCTCCTTCTCTTATCTCCTCCTCTTATCTCCTTCTCTTATCTCCTTATCTTATCTCCGTCTCTTAGCTTCTCCTCTTATCTCCTTCTCTTATCTCCTTCTCTTATCTCCTTCTCTTATCTCCTTCTCTTATCTCCTCCTCTTATCTCCTCCTCTTATCTCCTTCTCTTATCTCCTTATCTTATCTCCTTCTCTTATCTCCTTCTCTTATCTCCTCCTCTTATCTCCTTCTCTTATCTCCTTATCTTATCTCCTTCTCTTATCTCCTTCTCTTATCTCCTCCTCTTATCTCCTTCTCTTATCTCCTTATCTTATCTCCTTCTCTTATCTCCTTCTCTTATCTCCTCCTCTTATCTCCTTCTCTTATCTCCTTATCTTATCTCCGTCTCTTAGCTTCTCCAATGCAGATGCCTAGCTATGGTCCGACTACGATGTCTGGAATTGCTCCTCAGCAAATGTCACTTCAGCAACCTTCTCCGAGAAATATTCAAATTATGCAACAGGCCGGACCTTCACTGGCCACGTCATCTTCTGTAGCCACTCCCTCTTCCTTAGCTGGCCCTTCCTCGGCCTCTACAACTTCGGTACCGCTACCTCTTCCGAGTCCTATCCAGACAATAGTAGACAGTTAGTGGTTCTAGATTTGTGGTATGTTTCCATTATTGCATTTAAAACTAACTCGGTTGAAATTATTTACAGAAAATTTCGGCTACTTTTATCAAGGTAACTTGTTTTCTTACTGTTATAATAGTGTTTGTCGATTATCCCCAGTGATAACCTTCCCTACCCCCTCTCGAACCTTAGCTCCCACTTGACATCACTCCACCTCTTTTGACTCCACTTCACCTCTCTTTTCTAATAAGTATTCACTCTTAGATGTTCAAGCCGAAGCTAAGCCCTTGCTGGAGACTAAGATTAAACAGGAAGTACTTGAGCCCGGAGAAGTTATTTCGTGTTATGGGGATTACCCTACGACCTCCACTGGTCAAGCCCAACCCACGACCTCCACTCCTATCGCTTCAACAACATTGATACGAAAAACTGAACGTACAGAACAGGTGTGAATAGTTCTCACTAACTATCTCACTAACTATCTCAATAACTCTCTCACTAACTCTCTCACTAACTCTCTCACTAACTCTCTCACTAACTCTCTCACTAACTCTCTCACTAACTCTCTCACTAACTCTCTCACTAACTCTCTCACTAACTCTGTCACTAACTCTCTCACTAACGCTCTCACTAACTCTCTCACTAACTCTCTCACTAACTCTCTCACTAACTCTCTCACTAACGCTCTCACTAACTCTCTCACTAACTCTCTCACTAACTCTCTCACTAATTCTCTCACTAACTCTCTCACTAACTCTCTCACTAACTCTCTCACTAATTCTCTCACTAACTCTCTCACTAACTCTCTCACTAACTCTCTAACTAACTCTCTCACTAACTCTCTCACTAACTCTCTCACTAACTCTCTCACTAACTATCTCACTAACTATCTCACTAACTCTCTCACTAACTCTCTCACTAACTATCTCTCACTAACTATCTCACATACTCTCTCACTAACTCTCTCACTAACTCTCTCACTAACTCTCTCTCTAACTCTCTCACTAACTATCTCTCTAACTCTCTCACTAACTCTCTCACTAACTCTCTCACTAACTCTCTCACTAACTCTCTCACTAACTCTCTCACTAACTCTCTCACTAACTATCTCACTAACTCTCTCACTAACTCTCTCACTAACTCTCTCACTAACTCTCTCACTAACTCTCTCACTAACTCTCTCACTAACTCTCTAACTAACTCTCTCACTAACTCTCTCACTAACTATCTCACTAACTCTCTCACTAACTATCTCACTAACTCTCTCACTAACTCTCTCACTAACTCTCTCACTAACTATCTCACTAACTCTCTCACTAATTATCTCACTAACTCTCTCACTAACTCTCTAACTAACTCTCTCACTAACTCTCTCACTAACTCTCTAACTAACTCTCTCACTAACTCTCTCACTAACTATCTCACTAACTATCTCACTAACTATCTCACTAACTCTCTCACTAACTCTCTCACTAACTATCTCTCACTAACTATCTCACATACTCTCTCACTAACTCTCTCACTAACTCTCTCACTAACTCTCTCACTAACTCTCTCACTAACTCTCTCTCTAACTCTCTCACTAACTATCTCTCTAACTCTCTCACTAACTCTCTCACTAACTCTCTCACTAACTCTCTCACTAACTCTCTCACTAACTCTGTCACTAACTCTCTCACTAACGCTCTCACTAACTCTCTCACTAACTCTCTCACTAACTCTCTCACTAACTCTCTCACTAACTCTCTCACTAATTCTCTCACTAACTCTCTCACTAACTCTCTCACTAACTCTCTCACTAATTCTCTCACTAACTCTCTCACTAACTCTCTCACTAACTCTCTAACTAACTCTCTCACTAACTCTCTCACTAACTCTCTCACTAACTATCTCACTAACTATCTCACTAACTCTCTCACTAACTCTCTCACTAACTATCTCTCACTAACTATCTCACATACTCTCTCACTAACTCTCTCACTAACTCTCTCACTAACTCTCTCACTAACTCTCTCACTAACTATCTCACTAACTCTCTCACTAACTCTCTCACTAACTATCTCACTAACTCTCTCACTAACTCTCTCACTAACTATCTCACTAACTCTCTAACTAACTCTCTCACTAACTCTCTCACTAACTCTCTCACTAACTCTCTCACTAACTCTCTCACTAACTCTCTCACTAACTCTCTCACTAACTCTCTCACTAACTCTCTCACTAACTCTCTCACTAACTCTCTCACTAACTCTCTCACTAACTCTGTCACTAACTCTCTCACTAACGCTCTCACTAACTCTCTCACTAACTCTCTCACTAACTCTCTCACTAACTCTCTCACTAACGCTCTCACTAACTCTCTCACTAACTCTCTCACTAACTCTCTCACTAATTCTCTCACTAACTCTCTCACTAACTCTCTCACTAATTCTCTCACTAATTCTCTCACTAACTCTCTCACTAACTCTCTAACTAACTCTCTCACTAACTCTCTCACTAACTCTCTCACTAACTCTCTCACTTACTATCTCACTAACTCTCTCACTAACTCTCTCACTAACTATCTCTCACTAACTATCTCACATACTCTCTCACTAACTCTCTCACTAACTCTCTCACTAACTCTCTCACTAACTCTCTCGCTAACTCTCTCGCTAACTCTCTCGCTAACTCTCTCGCTAACTCTCTCTCTAACTCTCTCACTAACTATCTCTCTAACTCTCTCACTAACTCTCTCACTAACTCTCTCACTAACTCTCTCACTAACTCTCTCACTAACTATCTCACTAACTCTCTCACTAACTCTCTAACTAACTCTCTCACTAACTCTCTCACTAACTCTCTCACTAACTCTCTCACTAACTCTCTCACTAACTATCTCACTAACTATCTCACTAACTATCTCACTAACTATCTCACTAACTCTCTCACTAACTCTCTAACTAACTCTCTCACTAACTCTCTCACTAACTATCTCACTAACTCTCTCACTAACTATCTCACTAACTCTCTCACTAACTCTCTCACTAACTCTCTCACTAACTATCTCACTAACTATCTCACTAACTCTCTCACTAATTATCTCACTAACTCTCTCACTAACTCTCTAACTAACTCTCTCACTAACTCTCTCACTAACTCTCTAACTAACTCTCTCACTAACTCTCTCACTAACTCTCTCACTAACTATCTCACTAACTATCTCACTAACTCTCTCACTAACTCTCTCACTAACTATCTCTCACTAACTATCTCACATACTCTCTCACTAACTCTCTCACTAACTCTCTCACTAACTCTCTCACTAACTCTCTCTCTAACTCTCTCACTAACTATCTCTCTAACTCTCTCACTAACTCTCTCACTAACTCTCTCACTAACTCTCTCACTAACTCTCTCACTAACTCTCTCACTAACTCTCTCACTAACTATCTCACTAACTCTCTCACTAACTCTCTCACTAACTATCTCACTAACTCTCTCACTAACTCTCTCACTAACTATCTCACTAACTATCTCACTAACTCTCTCACTAACTCTCTCACTAACTATCTCTCACTAACTATCTCACATACTCTCTCACTAACTCTCTCACTAACTCTCTCACTAACTCTCTCACTAACTCTCTCACTAACTCTCTCACTAACTATCTCACTAACTATCTCACTAACTATCTCACTAACTATCTCACTAACTCTCTCACTAACTCTCTAACTAACTCTCTCACTAACTCTCTCACTAACTATCTCACTAACTCTCTCACTAACTATCTCACTAACTCTCTCACTAACTCTCTCACTAACTCTCTCACTAACTATCTCACTAACTATCTCACTAACTCTCTCACTAATTATCTCACTAACTCTCTCACTAACTCTCTAACTAACTCTCTCACTAACTCTCTCACTAACTCTCTAACTAACTCTCTCACTAACTCTCTCACTAACTCTCTCACTAACTATCTCACTAACTATCTCACTAACTCTCTCACTAACTCTCTCACTAACTATCTCTCACTAACTATCTCACATACTCTCTCACTAACTCTCTCACTAACTCTCTCACTAACTCTCTCACTAACTCTCTCTCTAACTCTCTCACTAACTATCTCTCTAACTCTCTCACTAACTCTCTCACTAACTCTCTCACTAACTCTCTCACTAACTCTCTCACTAACTCTCTCACTAACTCTCTCACTAACTATCTCACTAACTCTCTCACTAACTCTCTCACTAACTATCTCACTAACTCTCTCACTAACTCTCTCACTAACTATCTCACTAACTATCTCACTAACTCTCTCACTAACTCTCTCACTAACTATCTCTCACTAACTATCTCACATACTCTCTCACTAACTCTCTCACTAACTCTCTCACTAACTCTCTCACTAACTCTCTCACTAACTATCTCACTAACTATCTCACTAACTCTCTAACTAACTATCTCACTAACTCTCTCACTAACTCTCTCACTAACTCTCTCACTAACTCTCTCACTAACTCTCTCACTAACTCTCTCACTAACTCTGTCACTAACTATCTCTCTAACTCTCTCACTAACTCTCTCACTAACTCTCTCACTAATTCTCTCACTAACTCTCTCACTAACTCTCTCACTAACTATCTCACTAACTCTCTCACTAACTCTCTCACTAACTATCTCACTAACTCTCTCACTAACTCTCTCACTAACTATCTCACTAACTCTCTAACTAACTCTCTCACTAACTCTCTCACTAACTCTCTCACTAACTCTCTCACTAACTATCTCACTAACTATCTCACTAACTCTTTCACTAACTCTCTCACTAACTCTCTCATTAACTCTCTCACTAACTCTCTCACTAACTCTCTCACTAACTCTCTCACTAACTCTCTCACTAACTCTCTCACTAACTCTCTCACTAACTCTTTCACTAACTATCTCACTAACGCTCTCACTAACTATCTCACTAACGCTCTCACTAACTCTCTCACTAACTCTCTCACTAACTCTCTAACTAACTCTCTCACTAACTCTCTAACTAACTCTCTCACTAACTCTCTCACTAACTCTCTCACTAACTATCTCACTAACAACTCACTAACTCTCTCATTCTTTACGTATCTTCACTTATCACAGAGTTTTCCCTTTCCGGATGTGGTTCTTCCTCCAAACGACATTTTGGAAACTATGTTCAGCAATTCTACGATTTTGGGAGAAGTTTTTCCGGTTTTCACTTTACTCTAATTGCAATAAAAACTTTAGAATATAAGATTACATATATTCAATTACTATAGAACTTTAGAACATAGCAACTAAAGGCGAAATTAAAATTACAACACCTTCGCAGGCAATTGAAAGCGAAAACAACGAAGATGAAACCAGCGAAAAATCTCTTGAAGCCGGAACCTCCGATTGTAAACCATTTGACTCGAAAACTACGACTTCCTCGCGATGTTCCAAATCTCCAGACGAGCAAAACAAAGAGACGAATTGTTCGAGACCCTCGAGTCTTTGTAACGGGGAGACCAGGGTGTTACGATCCAGGCCTAACACTCCAAATCACAGCAGAATAGTTCGCAATACTCGTAGCGGTACACCGTGCGAACCTAAATCTCCCGAGTCCTCCTCTATCCGTCGTATGCGATCGTCGAAAACGGATTCGCCAATCGTCGAAGATGACCGGGGAGCTTCGAATTCACCAAAGATGTTAAATCTCAAAAGAGCTAACTTCATGAAACCCGGAGGAAAAGTTATCGGTTAATTTTTACAACGAGAGAAAATGAGGAACGAGAGAGAGATGGATGGGAAAGAGATATCGATACCAAATTATCTGAGAGCGAGAGTGCGAGTGAATAATTTCAGATTAGATATAAATATAAATCTGTTTGCTTGCCTTGGCATTAAATATACTTGCGAGAGAAAACCGAATTTTTAATTAATAAACTTTCGAATACTAATTTGTGAGTTTATTTACTGATGTTGTTCTTTAATCGTTGTATTCTGCCTGTGGCCACGCCTCTTCCAGCCACCGAAGCGGACCCAAATGAGGACTACTGTTCCGTCTGCCACAATGGAGGCGAATTGCTTTGCTGCGAAACCTGTCCTCGTGTTTTCCACTTACTTTGTCATATCCCCGTGATCAAAGCAAATCCGTTAGTACCAAGTCTTAAGTTTGCCGAGGTCTAAGTCTTAAGTTTGTCACAGTCCAAGTCTTAAGTTTGTCACAGTCTAAGTATTAAGTTTGCCACAGTCCAAGTCTTAAGTTTGTCACAGTCCAAGTCATAAGTTTGTCACAGTCCAAGTCTTAAGTTTGTCACAGTCCAAGTCTTAAGTTTGCCACAGTCTAAGTCTTAAGTTTGCCACAGTCCAAGTCTTAAGTTTGCCACAGTCTAAGTCTTAAGTTTGCCACAGTCTAAGTCTTAAGTTTGCCACAGTCCAAGTCTTAAGTTTGCCACAGTCTAAGTCTTAAGTTTGCCAAGGTCTAAGTCTTAAGTTTGCATTAACTCTCACCTTGTTCCTGATCTAAAGTCTACAATTGCAGCATTGAATACTCAGCGGATTTGTGAATTTGCAATGTGTAGTTGGTAACTTTATCATTCCTTTACTTATGAAACTTAATAAAGTCTAAATCTTATTAAATAAGTAAGTAAGTAATTTCTAGTTAATATTGAGATCATAAACATTATTTTAAACTTTATTAAATCTTTAAATATCTACACTAAAAAGATTACCGCTATTAAATTGTATTTACTATTAACTGTTAACTATTTACTTTCAATAGTTAAAGCAAAATCTCGTTTAGTGAATTATTGCAAACAAAAAGTGAAATAAAGTAAATATAGAATTTTAATACGGAGAACTGTATATCGATTACATTATTTAAAGATCATTTGTTTCTTTATAACGAAGGACTTTAATTTAAAATTTTGTAATTCTTTTATATAATAAAATTAAATTTCATTTGACACTTGATTTATAATATTTCATAAAAATTATATTATTAAAAATGTCATTTCTCTTCATTCGTAGGTTTGGTTTCATATCAAACCAAGTTGTGTAGATATTGTTTATAGTTGGGAGATATTGTTTATAGTTGGGATACAGTATTGGGCAATTGAAATCTTATTAAAATATATTTTAGATATAAGATTATATATTTACATAAAACGTATTCTGAATTCTGCCTGATTAAAGTGTTTCTCTTAAAATCTTTCTATAATCAATACTTTACACTCTTCACACTTTTCTTTACACTTTTCTTCACACTCTACTTTATACTCTTCTTTTCACTCTACATTACACTCTTCTTTACTTTCTTATTTACACTCCTCACATTCTACTTTACACTCTTCACACTCTTCTTCACACTATTCTTTACTTTCTTATTTACACTCCTCACATTCTACTTTACACTCATCTTTACACTCTTCTTCATACTCTTCTTTACACTCTATATTACACTCTTCTTTACACTATTCACACTCTACATTACAGTCTTCACACTCTTCTTTACACTCTACATTACACTCTTCATACTCTTCTTTACACTCTACATTACACTCTTCACACTCTTATTTACACTCTTCTTTACATTCTTCTTCACACTCTACATTACACTCTTCTTCACACTCTACTTTACACTCCATGCACTCTACCCTCTTCTTTTCATTCTTCACACTCTTCTTTACACTCTTCACACTCTTTGCACTCATTTACAGAAAAGAGTTTAATTGTACTCTCTGCATATCTAAACCTGAAACAATTAAGATGTCAGCTGAAAAACAAAATGAAGAAAACGATAATGTCTCAACTTCAGTTTGGAGTCGAAGTTTAAGCAAATCTGATGTCAGGGTTTCTAATCACCTATCTAATTACCTATCTAATCACCTATCTAATCACCTATCTAATCACCTATCTAATCACCTATCTAATCACCTATCTAATCACCTATCTAATCACCTATCTAATCACCTATCTAATCACCTATCTAATCACCTATCTAATCACCTATCTAATCACCTATCTAATCACCTATCTAATCACCTATCTAATCACCTATCTAATCACCTATCTAATCACCTATCTAATCACCTATCTAATCACCTATCTAATCACCTATCTAATCACCTATCTAATCACCTATCTAATCACCCATATAATCACCCATATAATCACCCATATAATCACCCATATAATCACATATCTAAACATCTTATCAAATCACATATCAAATCAACCCCTAAAAGTTCTTTAATATAAATAATTCATTTCATCCCTTTATTACCAAACTAATATCCTTCTAATAAAATAATACTCAAATGTAAATCCTGAACAGATTTGTGAATACATTCTCTTGAGGTTATTTTGTCATGACCTCAGTGGACCTTTTCAAACTCCTATTCGTAAAACTGTAAGTTATTTGTATTTCAAGAATTGATTTATTAATAATAACAATGATTTCACTTAAAGTATATCTTTTGTCTCTTTTACTTGCCAGGACATTCCGGACTATTTTGAGAAGATTAGTTCTCCAATGGATTTCAGCACAATCCTTTTGAGACTAGAAAATGACTTTTATTCAGATGTAAAACAATTCCTCGGAGATATCAAGTTGATCTTTTCTAACTGCGTTATTTATAATGAGGTTCATCTCTCATCTCGTGACTCATAGTGTCTCATAGTGTCTCATCTAGTCTCTCATAGTCTCTCATAGTGTCTCATAGTGTCTCATAGTGTCTCATAGTGTCTCATAGTGTCTCATAGTGTATCATAGTGTCTCATAGTGTCTCATAGTGTCTCATAGTGTCTCATAGTCTCTCATAGTGTCTCATAGTGTCTCATAGTGTCTCATAGTGTCTCATCTAGTCTCTCATAGTGTCTCATAGTGTCTCATAGTGTCTCATAGTGTCTCATAGTGTCTCATAGTGTCTCATAGTGACTCATAGTCTCTCATAGTCTCTCATAGTCTCTCATAGTCTCTCATCTAGTCTCTCATAGTCTCTCATAGTGTCTCATAGTCTCTCATAGTCTCTCATAGTCTCTCATAGTCTCTCATCTAGTCTCTCATAGTCTCTCATAGTGTCTCATAGTCTCTCATAGTCTCTCATAGTCTCTCATAGTCTCTCATAGTCTCTCATAGTCTCTCATAGTCTCATTATCTAGCTATGCTCTCCACTTCCTAACGTTTTGATATGTAAAATATTTTAAACTCATTTTCTCTCTCCTGCAAAAGGTGAACACAAAAGTTGCGAAGATGGGACGTCAGGTTAATAATCTCTACGATGAGCTTATGAAGCAGTTAATGGATTGAGGAGGAAGACAATGAAGCACACCAATCGCCCAACCATATTACATCATTATTACATCATTATTACATTATTATTTATATCATTATTATAAATATACTTTTTCTCAATAATTTTCAAATGCATTTTTAGAATATGGTTATTGCCATGATTTTTGTACTGATTATTAATAATTCTATGAAACTCATTATGGCCCATACTTTATTTTATTATCATGATTGAATAAAGCATTATTTAATATATTTCATTTTACACAATTCTCAGTTTTCTCAAATAGATAATAATGCACTCTGTCAGTTCGATTTGATATTCAACAAAATATTAACACAATATGTTAATTAAATATAACCATAGATTTATTAAAAAATAGTATAGTTTATATTATACTATTATTTAAATGATATAATATATTATATTTATCGTGATAATTTATCGGTATAATATATAATATGTTTATATTAAAGAATACAATAAAGTGTAACAATAATATTAATAAGAAATATTATTAATCTTGAAATTATAGTCGGCTCAGATGTCAAATGCAGATTAATTACTTATTTAAAGATTACATACATTTAATATTATTGATTAGTTTGATAACGTATTTGTTATTGTGAATAAATATATATAATGGTATCATATTAATGAGACAATGAATTATTGTGTATAATTTCCATTTGTAGGATGCATATAAAAATATACGATTACTAATTATTACAAGATTTGGAATAAAAACTGTTCAGTAATTAATAAAGTTCCAAAAAGTTCTCAAGTCAAGTTTCCATCTCCAGCCATTTGTAATGCTCTTGAAATATAAATAATCATCCTTTTCTTAACATGTAGTTTACAAGTCTTACCTGTAACATACAACTAATTGAATAGTCACTTCTGATATGTAAAGTCACAATGCTAGCAAATGTCCAACAAACTCTATTGAATTTGTATTTGTTAAACAAGCCTACATTGTTTGTTAAATAATAACTTACCGCATTTGTATTAATAATTTGTATTAATAGTAATAACAAGATACTTAAAAAAGAAATGTTGATATTCGAATTAATAAAATATTTATGAATTATATTCTTATTATAATTTAAAACGATTAAATTGATATAATAATAACTAATATTACATCGGATAATGCCATATATACTATAAATTATATAGTATATGCCTTGTATATTATACAATACTGTCAATATGTATTATCTGGTTTCCTTTAGCTTTGAAACTAATGAAGACAAAAGTAGTATAGCCAACAATTATACAATTATATAACAATTATACTGGTGGTATTATTTAGTAAAATGATGATAATGAAATTATAACTAAATAGCATTCGTCTCCAATTCCTAGAATAAACATTTATTAATAAGGAATGATATAATTACTGGATAAGCATAATTCATTCAATAGAATAATCATTTTTTGTAAGTATAATATTTACACAGTATATTCCAAGATTATTTGGTTTATAGATTATATTATTATTACCAGTAGTGTTCGAAAGTAGGGTTTTTATATTGAACATAAGATAGTTGTCACTTTCGTAATAAGACCTAAAATAATAGATATAATAATAATAATTAAACTTATATTTACAAATAAACAACAAATATTTATTATTATTATTATTATTAAGTTGATAATAAAAAATACATTTATTTAGTTTTTGTTGTAAATATAAAAAATTATTTAATAAAATTTTAAAAAATAAATAATTTCGTAATTTTAAATCATAACTTTCTGATATATAAACATTGAATTGTTGATTATACACTTACACAGTTATTAACGGTTTAGATGTCTAATTAATATTATTAGATAGTTTAATGCCAGAATATCGAAGTAGAGTTTAAATTAGAGAATTCGATTAACTAAAGTTATTTTTGTAGTTTTTGTTTATATTTGTTACACATCGAATCGCTGACAATGCCTGCCGGATTGACAATCGATAAACACATCCCGTACGTGGAGACAATGAGTACAATGGATGGTCCATACTTATGCAACCGGACATACACATCGATAAGCCAACAGGAAGATCAGACTATTCCGATATTTTCTATTGCCCTGGCGTGCATCATAGCTGGTTAGTAGTGATTCATTTGTTATAAGATATGAATGAGTCATCTTATTATTAATTAATATTCTATACGAAATATACCGTTATTGCAATACTCGTCGACTAAACATATATACCAAAAGTATTTACTAAAATTAATTTTGCGTATGTTTTTTAATGAAATATTACGATATCGTCTAGAATAAGTTACGGCCTAGATGATGTGAAGTGATGTAATAGTCACTCTCCCTTATACACCCCTACGTTATACCCTCTCCTCTACACTCTATCCTATACACCCCTATTTTATACTCTCCCCTCTACACTCTACCCTATACACCCCTACTTTATACTCTCCCTTCTACACTCTACCCTATACACCCCTACTTTATACTCTCCCTTCTACACTCTACCCTATACACCCCTACGTTATAATCTCCCTTCTACACTCTATCCCTATATACCCCTACTTTATAACCTTACTATACATGTCCCCCTCAACATCACGCCCTACTATGAATTCCATATGGACACCAAACCCCCTACATCCCCCGGAGAGGATCTCCCCTCCCTACATACCTCGTCTCTCTACACATGCCTCCCTAACCCCGCCCCTTTATGCCCCGCCCCTTTATGCCCCGCCCATACAGCCATTGTTCGCATGATGATGAGGAAAGTACATTTGCCTTACACTTTATTGATGTTCGGCTTTGGAATCAGCTTCGCTGTAATCTGTCGTCGTTTACATTCTTCGATGCCAACTATACATTTGATGTTGGGACATTTCAACCATCTGTTAGTTGTGACATGGTACCTCTACTATAGGTAGTGATGTCGCGATAAACTACACTACGGGTTCTGCCTTCATGTTACTACAATTCTGGATTAGTATCGGCGCTCTTGGTAGTGATGTAACAATTTAGATAGTGAGGACACGGTACCCTCATTTTATTTTCATGATAATCTAAATTAGTTTAAAATTATAACTTATTAAAATTTCACATAAAAAGCGATAAATCTATTTATATGTATATAAAGTGTCCTTACTTGGGATTAGATGACATATCGACAGGTGAATGTGACAGGTGAATGTGACAGGTGACTGCGACAGGTGGATGTGACAGGTGACAGGTACATGTGCATGTAACAGGTGGATGTGACAGGTGAATGTGACAGGTGGATGTGACAGGTGAATTGTACAGATGGATGTGACAGGTGCCTTTGACAGGTGAATTGTACAGATGTATGTGAATGTAACAGGTATGTGAGAGGTGAATGTGACAGGTGAATATATGTATGTATAGTATATATTAGACACAATAACATAAGCTAATGTTCTACAATGTGTGGAGTCCTGGAACTGATAATAAAGTGCCAGGGGGGAAGGTTAAGAAAAAATAAATAAAAGTAAATAATAACAAAAAAAATTAAAAGTTTAGTTGGTGACATGTGTAAAGTTCAATATGTCGTAAATAGTGTATGTGTGTATGTGCGAGTGTGTATGTGCGTATGCGTATGCGTGTGCGTGTGTATGTTGCGTAGATATGTATTTGATTTAAACTCTACAATTAAAATAATTTTTTTTTATAATTTTTTTATATTCGATAGAAAACAAAAATAATACAAATATTAATAATCGTGGTGAGTATTGAAACAAAATGCTTTTGAGCTTGCTTTTGAAATGAGGAGTTGAAATATAAGTAATAATCAATAGAATAGAAGAGGATTCTTCACTTTAAGTGGAGTGATTAACAGAGAATCTCTGTATGTCACTGGGTTGTAGTTAATAGTTAATAGTTATTAATAAAGTGCTGTTCGCAATTGTCTATTATTAGTTTTTAAATTATGGAGTTCTCATAATGTATTTGGTTGTTAGTATTTAGAGTTTTGTTAAGTTTTGAATATTCAGAAGATTGTAGTTAATTTAGCTGTAGGTATTACTCTAGTTTATTATTTATCGTAATTCTGTAATGATCGTCGAGTAGTAGATTTATTAGAGTTTGTAAATAATTCGTATAGATCAGTTTATTATATTGTTGAAGTGTATTATAAAGTGTCAGATATATTGTCAGATGTATGTGTCAGGTATATTTGGCAGTATGTATTGTCAGATGTATGTGTCACGTGTATATGTCATATGTATGTGTCAGGTGTATATGTCATATGTAAGTGGCAGGTATATATGGCATGCCTACTTATATCATTATATAGCCATTAACTACAATGCTAATTCCACAGGGACGTATATTGGAAGACGGTGGTTTGGATGGACCCCCAGATAATGATTCATGTCGTAATTCCTATCTTGATATTCGACATAGCATTTGCAATGGAGGCTCATATGTTCTTCAAGGCAATATGGCAAATCCTTTTACTCTCGATAGGAGGCCTAGGTTACCATAGCAACCGTTGTATTTACATTACCACCATGCGTTATATAAGCACCAATCCGACTGACAACCTACTTGCCAACATTAAATTCATCTCCTGACCTATTTCTCATAACATAAACATCATAACACAAACCAACCTAACCTCATAATATAACGTATTCATCCATACCGTATAACCCAATCCCTTAGCTTAATATTGACCTATCTAACTAACCTACACTCTAACAACATATAACCCAATTCCTTAACTTAATATTGACCTATCTAACTAACCTACACTCTAACAACATATAACCCAATCCCTTAACTTAATATTGACCTACCTAACCTACACTCTAACAACATATAACCCAATCCCTTAACTTAATATTGACCTATCTAACTAACCTAAACTCTAACAACATATAACCCAATCCCTTAACTTAATATAAACCCTTTATCAGACCACCAGCATAACCTTTACCCAATTTCTATCTTAATTAGTTAATTCTCTAAATTCTTAATGTCTAATATATCTATATCCGTAACCCCTGATCTAACCCATGACATAACCCCTTGCCTACCCCACAAATATAACCACTACTTTAACAAAACTTCTAACCTAAATCCTTAGTCCTAACACATATTGCCTAACATAACCCTACACACATAATTCCCTATCCTAATTTACTGGTCCCTTACATAACCTCTCAATCTTACCCCTAAGCTATCTACATACCCTAATCTAAACATCTAATATAACCTTTAATATATTACTTAACACCTTTCCTTAAACTAACCACCTAACCAAACCCCTGATTATCCCCTGACTGATAAACTAACCTCGAATATAATCCTTACACCCAATTCAACAGCCGTATCCATCCTCCTTAATACGATATTTGTGATATTCATTCTTCCCTACCAACTTGACCACTCGATCGGACTTCTATTCGGCACAATCCTGTCTATTATGGACACTGGTCAAGTGGTCAGACTTCTCAAAGAGACCGGTAAGTATCCTCGATATATACACACTCAATTATTTCAGAAATCGACTATGTTGTAAATGTGGAATGTAGAATAACTAATCTTATGTTCTATATTTTGTTAAATTAAATACATTACATATTAATAATAGCATATCATTTTAGCGCCAATGATATTTATTATACATTATATAACAATTATACAATAAAATTAATTATATTTGGGAGACTTATTGTTAGGAGAATGATCCTTAAGAAATGAAAGTAACTAAAGATAACTATTCCAGATACCGGAACTCAGAAACAATTGTGTATTTTATTGGAGGGAGAGGCTTTGTTAAACAATGGAGCTGCTGTAGTCACATTTAACTTCTTTATCTACTATGCACACAACTTAAATCTTGAATTACCTGGTAATACTCCTCTCCTCTCCTCTCCTCTCCTCTCCTCTCCTCTCCTCTCCTCTCCTCTCCTCTCCTCTCCTCTCCTCTCCTCTCCTCTCCTCTCCTCTCCTCTCCTCTCCTCTCCTCTCCTCTCCTCTCCTCTCCTCTCCTCTCCTCTCCTCTCCTCTCCTCTCCTCTCCTCTCCTCTCCTCTCCTCTCCTCTCCTCTCCTCTCCTCTCCTCTCCTCTCCTCTCCTCTCCTCTCCTCTCCTCTCCTCTCCTCTCCTCTCCTCTCCTCTCCTCTCCTCTCCTCTCCTCTCCTCTCCTCTCCTCTCCTCTCCTCTCCTCTCCTCTCCTCTCCTCTCCTCTCCTCTCCTCTCCTCTCCTCTCCTCTCCTCTCCTCTCCTCTCCTCTCCTCTCCTCTCCTCTCCTCTCCTCTCCTCTCCTCTCCTCTCCTCTCCTCTCCTCTCCTCTCCTCTCCTCTCCTCTCCTCTCCTCTCCTCTCCTCTCCTCTCCTCTCCTCTCCTATCCTCTCCTCTCCTCTCCTCTCCTCTCCTCTCCTCTCCTCTCCTCTCCTCTCCTCTACTCTCCTCTCCTTTCTAACTACTTGACCCATTTACAGTTCTCGTTGAACAAATAGCTATCTATATCCTTAAGCATATTGTTGGTGGATTGGTATTTGGATTGATAACCTCCAAAATTACAATATTTTGGTTGCGAAATGTTTTCAACGAACCGATTTCTGAAATTATCATCTGCGTAGCTTCTACGTATCTTACCTTCTATGTAGGTTAGTGTACGATGCATGTCCTACTAGCGGGTTAGTGTATTGTGTATGTCCTACTACTGAGTTTAGTGTACGGTTTATATCTTTCTACTGGATTAGTGTACGTTTTATATATTTCTAATATGGGTAGTGTAAGGTGTATGTCCTTCTACTGGGTTAGTGTAAGGTGTATGCCCTTCTACTCGGGTTAGTGTACACCCCTTATGACATACAACCCCATGTACGTAACTCCACGATTACGTAACTCCACGATTACGTAACACCGTGATTACGTAACACCACGATTACGTAACACCGTGATTACGTAACACCGCAGGTGATCGCTTCCTCAGAGTGTCTGGAGTTTTGTCTGTTGTAATTCTAGGAGTTATGATAAGTCATGAGCGAAGTTGTCTTACTAATGAAGCCGAAGTATTTCTACACAGGTTGTTAAGATACACCCCATAGCAACACCCTGTGTAGATACACCCCATAGCAACACCCAGTGTGGATACACCCCATACCAACACCCTGTTAAGATACACCCCACACCAACACCCTGTGAAGCTACACCCCATAGCAACACCCTGTGTAGATACACCCCATACCAACACCCTGTGTAGATACACCCCATAGCAACACCCAGTGTAGATACACCCCATAACAACACCCTGTGTAGATACACCCCATAGCAACACCCTGTTAAGATACACCCCATAGCAACACCCTGTGTAGATACACCCCATAGCAACACCCTGTGTAGATACACCCCACAGCAACACCCTGTGAAGCTACACCCCATAGCAACACCCTGTGTAGATACACCCCATAGCAACACCCTGTGTAGATACACCCCATAGCAACACCCAGTGAAGCTATACCCCATACCAACACCCTGTGTATATATACCCCACACCAACACCCTGTGTAGATACACCCCATAGCAACACCCTGTTAAGATACACCCCATACCAACACCCTGTGTATATATACCCCATACCAACACCCAGTGAATATACACCCCATAGCAACACCCTGTGAAGATACACCCCCACCAACACCCTGTGTAGATACACCCCATAGCAACACCCATTGAATATACACCCCATACCAACACCCTGTGAAGATACACCCCATACCAACACCCAGTGAAAATACACCCCATAGCAATACCCAGTGAATATACACCCCATAGCAACACCCTGTGAAGATACACCCCCACCAACACCCTGTGAAGATACACCCCATAGCAACACCCATTGAATATACACCCCTTACCAACACCCTGTGAAGATACACCCCATAGCAACACCCTGTGAAGATACACCCCATACCAACACCCTGTGAAGATACACCCCCACCAACACCCTGTGAAGATACACCTCATAGCAACACCCTGTTAAGATACACCCCATAGCAACACCCAGTGAATGTACACCCCATACCAACACCCTGTGAAGATAAACCCTCATTACCAACACCCTGTGTAGATACACCCCATACCAACACCCTGTGAAGATACACCCCATACCAACACCCTGTGAAGATACACCCCATAGCAACACCCTGTTAAGATACACCCCATAGCAACACCCAGTGAATGTACACCCCATACCAACACCCTGTGAAGATACACCCCATACCAACACCCAGTGAAAATACACCCCATAGCAATACCCAGTGAATATACACCCCATAGCAACACCCTGTGAAGATACACCCCCACCAACACCCTGTGAAGATACACCCCATAGCAACACCCATTGAATATACACCCCTTACCAACACCCTGTGTAGTTACACCCCATAGCAACACCCTGTGAAGATACACCCCATACCAACACCCTGTGAAGATACACCCCCACCAACACCCTGTGAAGATACACCCCATAGCAACACCCTGTTAAGATACACCCCATAGCAACACCCAGTGAATGTACACCCCATACCAACACCCTGTGAAGATAAACCCTCATTACCAACACCCTGTGTAGATACACCCCATACCAACACCCTGTGAAGATACACCCCATACCAACACCCTGTGAAGATACACCCCATACCAACACCCTGTGAAGATACACCCCATACCAACACCCAGTGAAAATACACCCCCATTACCAACACCCTGTGAAGATACACCCCCATTACCAACACCCAGTGAATATACACCCCCACCAACACATATCAACGCATATAGCGTCATATCTATACTTACCAACACTCAATGGTTCATTTCACTATCACACAGTAAAGATCCATTAGAACCATCAAAACACAACTTAAAAACCTAACCTAAGTTAACGATGTTAATCAATACATAATATATATATATATTATGTTCATTATAATTACTCAAATAGATGAAAAGAAATAATTCATAACCACTTATCTATCTAAACTCCTTTTTCATTTGTTTTTAATTCCGTTTCATTCGCCAGGTTTTGGGAACTTTTCAGTTTCTTGACGAATTCGATTATTTTTATCGGAGTTGGACTGGATATGGTTAACTGTTCAATGTTTGAAATGACGGACTATGATTGGCTTGTAGCAGTTGCAATTTACATATGCGTTTATATTATACGGTAAATAAGAACGCTGTCTATCAAACTACGCTCATTAAATAGCGAACCTCACATACTACATACCATATGGTGCGCTCTATGACAAGCCACGCCCATTATATCCAAAGCACACCCCTAACCACATATCTTACTACACCTTTAATCAAACATCTAAACACACCTCTAACCACACCTCTAATTACGCCCGCTATACACTCCCTTAATACACCCCTACAGGATATTGACCCTGACGATTTTATGGCCAGCTTTAAGTCATATGGGATATGGTATAACTTGGCGGTCTGGTTTAGTCATGGTTTGGAGTGAAACGCATGGTTGCATGTCAATGATGTTAGCAGTACAATTACTTAATGAACCCCTAGAGAAATTAAACTTTGAAATGCGATCAATTGTTAGTTAGGGAAGGGAAGGGAAGGGAAGGGAAGGGAAGGGAAGGGAAGGGAAGGGAAGGGAAGGGAAGGGAAGGGAAGGGAAGGGAAGGGAAGGGAAGGGAAGGGAAGGGAAGGGAAGGGAAGGGAAGGGAAGGGAAGGGAAGGGAAGGGAAGGGAAGGGAAGGGAAGGGAAGGGAAGGGAAGGGAAGGGAAGGGAAGGGAAGGGAAGGGAAGGGAAGGGAAGGGAAGGGAAGGGAAGGGAAGGGAAGGGAAGGGAAGGGAAGGGAAGGGAAGGGAAGGGAAGGGAAGGGAAGGGAAGGGAAGGGAAGGGAAGGGAAGGGAAGGGAAGGGAAGGGAAGGGAAGGGAAGGGAAGGGAAGGGAAGGGAAGGGAAGGGAAGGGAAGGGAAGGGAAGGGAAGGGAAGGGAAGGGAAGGGAAGGGAAGGGAAGGGAAGGGAAGGGAAGGGAAGGGAAGGGAAGGGAAGGGAAGGGAAGGGAAGGGAAGGGAAGGGAAGGGAAGGGAAGGGAAGGGAAGGGAAGGGAAGGGAAGGGAAGGGAAGGGAAGGGAAGGGAAGGGAAGGGAAGGGAAGGGAAGGGAAGGGAAGGGAAGGGAAGGGAAGGGAAGGGAAGGGAAGGGAAGGGAAGGGAAGGGAAGGGAAGGGAAGGGAAGGGAAGGGAAGGGAAGGGAAGGGAAGGGAAGGGAAGGGAAGGGAAGGGAAGGGAAGGGAAGGGAAGGGAAGGGAAGGGAAGGGAAGGGAAGGGAAGGGAAGGGAAGGGAAGGGAAGGGAAGGGAAGGGAAGGGAAGGGAAGGGAAGGGAAGGGAAGGGAAGGGAAGGGAAGGGAAGGGAAGGGAAGGGAAGGGAAGGGAAGGGAAGGGAAGGGAAGGGAAGGGAAGGGAAGGGAAGGGAAGGGAAGGGAAGGGAAGGGAAGGGAAGGGAAGGGAAGGGAAGGGAAGGGAAGGGAAGGGAAGGGACATAATGTTAGAAATAATTTACAGATAATGGTACATACGGCATTGGTTGCTATACTTTCGTTGATAATCAACTCACCCTCTACAAATGCATTAATGAATCTTCTGCGTTAGTAGCACTTTGAGGAAGTGACGTGAGATTAAATACAGTTGTGTGGTGATTGTATGTGTGGAGTGTGTGTGTGTAGTGTGTGTGTAGTGCGTGTATAGAGTGTGTGTGTGTGGAGTGAGTGTGCTGCACACTGTGCGAGTAGTGTGTGCGGGAATTGTATGTGTGGAGTGTGTGTGTAGAGTGTGTGTGTAGAGTGTGTATGTAGAGTGTGTGTGTAAAGTGTGTGTGTGGAGTGTGTGTGTAGAGTGTGTGTGTAGAGTGTGTGTGTAAAGTGTGTGTGTGGAGTGTGTGTGTAGAGTGTGTGTGTAGAGTGTGTATGTAGAGTGTGTATGTAGAGTGTGTGTGTAGAGTGTGTGTGTAAAGTGTGTGTGTGGAGTGTGTGTGTAGAGAGTGTGTGTGTGGAGTATGTGTGTGGAGTGTGTGTGTGGAGTGTGTGTGTAGAGTGTGTGTGTGGAGTATGTTCGAGGAGTGTATGAGGATAGTGTGTGTGGTAGGTTTGTATGAGGAGTGTATGCGGATAGTATGTGAGTAGGTTTGTATGAGGAGTGTGTGTGAGAGTACACGAGGTGTATTAACTATATTTAAGATGATATTATTATTAGGATGAATTAGTGAGCATTTTTCTTTAATTACTTCACTAAATAGTTGGTAGATATCTAAAAGTAAATTTATTATCTTATCGAAGACTGCAGTTTTATTATTTAACTTTATTCCCTTAACAGAACTGAATTATATATCAATCCCGAAACGAAATGCCATGCACACTGCCATCACAACTTTAGAAGATGTAATTGATCGAACCCGTACGCAATATAAGTCCGATAGGTTTATATGTTATACATTCGAAAACACCCGCAAATACACATAAAAACACCCGCAAATACACATGAAAACACCCGAAAATACACATGAAAATACATGCAAATATATGACGTAAGTGCCCGAATACTTACGCACGAGAAGACATAGTAAAATACTTAGTAAAATACTTAGTAAAATACTTAGTAAAATACTTAGTAAAATACTTAGTAAAATACTTAGTAAAATACTTAGTAAAATATTTAGTAAAATACTTAGTAAAATACTTAGTAAAATACTTAGTAAAATACTTATTAAAATACTTAGTAAAATACTTAGTAAAATACTTAGTAAAATACTTAGTAAAATACTTAGTAAAATACTTAGTAAAATACTTAGTAAAATACTTAGTAAAATACTTAGTAAAATACTTAGTAAAATACTTAGTAAAATACTTAGTAAAATACTTAGTAAAATACTTAGTAAAATACTTAGTAAAATACTTAGTAAAATACTTAGTAAAATACTTAGTAAAATACTTAGTAAAATACTTAGTAAAATACTTAGTAAAATACTTAGTAAAATACTTAGTAAAATACTTAGTAAAATACTTAGTAAAATACTTAGTAAAATACTTAGTAAAATACTTAGTAAAATACTTAGTAAAATACTTAGTAAAATACTTAGTAAAATACTTAGTAAAATACTTAGTAAAATACTTAGTAAAATACTTAGTAAAATACTTAGTAAAATACTTAGTAAAATACTTAGTAAAATACTTAGTAAAATACTTAGTAAAATACTTAGTAAAATACTTAGTAAAATACTTAGTAAAATACTTAGTAAAATACTTAGTAAAATACTTAGTAAAATACTTAGTAAAATACTTAGTAAAATACTTAGATAAATATTTAGTAATATACTAAAGTAAAATACTTAGTAAAATACTTAGTAAAATACCGATCAAAACTCTACACCAATTGTTATGATCCACATTATTTCGTCAGATTCTTAGCGGATGCAGATTGGGAAGAAGTGGAGAAATATACAATAATAGAAGATCCTTACGAGCAAACATTGGAACAGGTCTGAGCTTACAATCTCTTACTTCATCATATATCATGACAATAGCATAAATGATACTTATTTAATAATAGTATAATTTAACGAATATAATGCCATTAATTTAACTACAAATAAATATAATAAAAATGGATTTTAACCGTTCAAAAATAATGTTATAAAGTTATTGTTATCTCTTTATAAATCGACTAATTATTATATTAGTGAACCGTACAGTTTATTTGATTTACAGTTACAAATGAACGCTCTTACAAGAGTAAAGATTAAACCTCCTCCAACACAAACCAATGTCGAGATTGCCGATATGTCACATGGAGAAATTAATGACATGAAAAATGAAGCAAAAAGGAGATTGCTTAAAGCACAGAAAGTATTATTTTATTTATTTATATTCCTCCTTCCTTCCATTACTCCACTCATTTATCCCTGCAACTCTACATATCTCTCCTTCCCTTTCTTCCTGACTTCCTTCCATCCTAACTTCCTCCCTCCATCACTCCCTCCCTCCTACCCTCCCTCCATCCCTACCTTCCTGCCTGCCTGCCTGCCTGCATGTCTCTCTCCCTCCCTCCCACTCTCTCTCCCTTCCTCCCTCCCTCCTTCCCTCACTTCCTACTTCCCACCCTCCCTCCCTCACTTCCTACTTCCTACTTCCTACTTCCATCCCTCCCTCCCTCCCTCCCTCCCTCACTTCCTACTTCCCTCCCTCCCCCTCCCACTCTCCTTCCCTCCCTCCCTCCATCCATCCTTTCAAATATTTCAATCCAGGTGAGTTATTGGAGGCAGTATGAACATGGTATGGTATCCAGGGAAGCTGTACGTAAACTTATAGAGTTAGTTGATCAAGCTGCAGATTCTCCCGACATGGTGATAGACCCATTGGATATTACGAAGGCGTGGCAGATCAAAGAATATCTTTCGAAGACAGTTAGAATAAATAACAGTATGTCTATTTTATTTCATATGTTTGCTAAAATAAATGTCTGTAATAAAATAATCTTATAAAACTTGAATTTCCTATTATCGTAATTAATTAAAATTCATTCGAAATTCTCAGTAGTTTTATTTTTAAAAAATACCAAAAACTAAACAAATCTATTTTAGAAAGTCTATCTAGAATCCTGGATGAAAAACCAAGACATCGACACGGTTGACTGCGTTCCTAAGAATAGACTTCGAGCTATTTGTTACAGAATAATAGTGCATCGTATCTTCACCTACACAATCTACTTCGTAATCCTTCTGAATGTCATCACCATACTTATTGATTTGTCAACTGAAAGCAAATCAAACGTTAGTCATTTTGGATTTTATTATAAATTTGCTGCGATTTAGCTTTGGAAATATTTACATTATTTATAACAATATTTAAGTATAGTTAAATAATATTATATAATTATATGACAATGATTTATTAATATTCTGCGTCGATAATATTTAGATTTTCTAATAAAAAATTACTAATTCATTTCTGCAGCAAGACCGTTCCACGAATTACACAGTACAGACTATTCTGAATATGATATTCATTGCTATTTACATGGTTGAAGCTATTCTCAAGGTGGGTAGAATCTTAGACATATATATTAGAGCTATTCTCAAGGTGGGTAGAATCTTAGACATATATATTAGAGTTATTTACAGTTATAGTATAGATATCTTATAATATAACTATAAGATATCTTATAGATATCTTATATATATCTTATAGTTATATTATAGTTATATTAATCATATATTATAGATATCTTATTGTTATATTATAGATATCTTATATATTATGGTTATAGATATCTTATATATATCTTATATAGTTATATTATAGTTATATTAATTATATATTATAGATATCTTATATAGTTATATTATAGTTATATTAAATATATATTATAGATATATTATGGTTATAGTATTGTTATATTATAGATATCTTATAGTTATCTTATCTTATATATATATAGTGATCTCAATGTTATCTTATCTTATATAATATATAGTTATCTCAATGTTATCTTATCTTATATAATATATACATAAAATAGTCTGATGTCGTTTACAGTGTATGAATCAATTATATTTAGTTACTCGGGCTTGGATTATACTACTTCGACTCACACTGGAACAAATTCGACTTCCTCATCCTTGTCATCTCTATTATTGATATAGTCATCAGTTTCAACAATCCAGGCAAGTTTCAAACGAAAAAGAATCCGGTTTTCAATCTTTTTGTGTTTTCGAAGATTCTGAGAATCCTTCGATTGCTGAGAACGCTCCGACTTGTAAAGGTCCTATAATACAACATTAGTTTGCAAACATATTATTATATAATTTCATTATATAATTGTTCCAATTTAAGGAATTGTATTGTATTTGTATTATTGAATCTAAATATAGATTAATTTATTTATAGATATATATACTTGGTTACAAAAACAATATTTAATAATTAAAAACTTCATAGTATTACATATGTAATAGAATAATATGTCATTTAATAGTTGCATTTTCATGTGTAATTAATTATTTTCATTATCTTACATAGGGATTATTACCGTCAATGATTCTTTTTGTCAATATGAAAATAAACAAAAGGATGAGATTTGGTTATGATGTTGGTTAGTATTGTAAACAAATTATTTTTCATTAAAACACATAAAAAGAAATACGAAATATTTAATATAGATATTTATTTATTATTAATTTATTCATAAAAACTTTTTCTTCTTCTACCATTTATAACTCGTGTTTTGACTTCTCTATACCCTCTAGTTACCCTCTCTAAATCCTTTCTACATCCTCTCCTTCCTCTCTCCATTATATAATCAACCCTCTCTACACCCTCTCTAAATCCTTTCTATACCCTCTATCCTTCCTCTCTATACTATATCTACATCATCTCTACCTTCTCTACACCTTCTATATACTCTCTATACATCAACTAGATACATTCTCTATAACATCTATATACCATATACACCCTCTTTACACACACTCTCTATCACCCTCTCTACACTTCAACTCTATCCTCTATGCCTATTTCTATATCTTACATAAAACTCCCTTGACAGATAAACCCTACTGACCCCATTTACAAACCCTATACAACTCCAGGTAAAGGTTACGTCCTAGGAGAAGACGAAATCCAGAGTTTCATTTTTCGTTTGATCAATGTAAATCCAGTTGTATCAGATCAACTTAAACTTAAAGCTATGGAGAGTAAGAACATGATTATACGAGAACTTAGTTAGTTGTTTCTACATTAGAGAATAAACCTCTAATACATATTTAGCAACCCCCGAACACACCTCAGCCTATAACACCTCCCTACCACTTTTCTAATACCTCTAAACTCTCGCAAAACATACACATACCACGCCCCCAATACGCCCTTAACATACATCAAAAACTTCAAGCACTCTCTAAAACGCCCACAATACGCCCATTCGTAGATGCATTACAGAAGGCAAACCCCGGAGTTGCAGTTTCTATAAAGACACAGCAGGCAGCTAGGAGAATTTTAAACTCAACCAGAGATAATGTGATTCGTATGCGACTCGATGGAGTAATAGACGAGGGCGAGAGCGATAAACTAGAAATGGTACGTTATTGACCACTGGTCAGTCGACCTTAGTAAGTGGGACATCACTCTATCTCAAAAGAGAGTTATCCCTCGTACGAATGTTCGTTTTCTCAGAATTTAAATAATGTTCCTAAATAAATTCATACAAATATAATGTGAGTCGTGAGAATGTTGTTAGATGAAATGTAAATATCTTCCGACTGTAAAGATAATATATTTATAACATCAATAAAATGTAATCCTTACAATATACCCAGTACAATGCACCCAGTACAATTTACCTATTATAATGTACCCAGTATAATTTACCCATTATAATGTACCCAGTATAATATACCCAGTATAATGTACCCAGTACAATGTACCCAGTACAATGTACCTAGTACATTGTACGGAGTATATCTACTTCGTACATTTAACCCCGGTACCCTTTAACTTATATTTACTGACAGATGATTGAAAACCGAATTAAAAAACTAATGAAAATACCTACAACTATACCACCACCACCTCCAGAAAGAATCATCGGTAACTTGAGTTGGGTGAGCGATGATCAGCAACTTATCGAGTACATTAAAGTAAGTAAATGTTCAATGTAGTATTCGAATAGGTATTGTAAGTAAGTATAATTACATTAAAATAAATATTATATCATTTAGAAGATCAAAGTACATGCAATTAATTGAATTGATCTTATTTTAGTAAATTATATTAAATATTATTTTCAACGTATAATTATAACGTATTTATAACGAGTATATTCAACGTATAAGTATTTTTTATAAATTAGTAAATAAGTAATTTAATTAGTTAATATAAATAATATCTGAAGTGAAAGTATTTATCATGAATGCATGGTTTGTAAATAATTGTAATCTTCTACTTATCCCTTACATAACTTATCCTCATCTATAACTATTTCCCAACTGTATTATTAATTCCAGCTCTAACCCCTACTCTATATCTATATCCTAAACAATACTTACTCCTACCACCAGTATCTCCTCTACTCTATTATATTCTGTTCCCAATCACTTCCGTAACTTCAACCTTAACTAAACTTCTAACTTAACTAAACTTCTAACTTAACTAATACTGAATTTAACGTATCTGCAAAAAATATATTCTTAATCATCTCACTAATCTTAAATATAACCGTCTAACTCCTATTGCAACTCTTCCCTAACTAATCCCATAAACTCTCTATTAAACCCTTAACTACACCTATAATAACTAACCTCCTAATGCTACATTCGCAGCACAACTCAAACTTAGTAACGATGTCAGATGGAGAGAAATTGAACGCAGAAGCTGAACCTAAAGGAGGAATTTATGTAATCATTTCCGGTTTAGTGAAGGTTTTCAATTCTTAGGAAGTAGTTACAAGCGCAATTGAGATTTATTGTACTATTTGTAGTTTGTTTTATCACGACTCAATTATAATTACATATAAACACTTTACAGGTAGAGAAGCCAATGTACCATAATCTCATACAAAAAGTTGCAACTTCGGATGACGATTTGGGATTTTATGCACTGGCAGAAAATACAAGCGACAGCGACGTTAACATCTTGTTAGTGAATATATCTTATCTTATCTTGTCTTCCTAACACTTTCACTTGAATCTCTTATTACCACCTGCAAACTATCACCCCGTCGTAATGACATCTTATGAACTCTAATAATTCGATCTCTACCTTAGTCGACCAGTTGATCGTCTGGATGATCAAAGGATTATTGATTACCACAGCACGGGAACTGTTATTGGAGAAATTTCTCTTCTGACAGGAAAACCAGTAAACATTCATATAAGTTGTGAAACTTCAAGTCAGGCACGTAACTATAGTTATTGTTTATGTAAAATGAACGTGTTACTATAGTAACACGTTCATTTTACATAAACAATGCCCATTTTATATAATAAGTCATACCAATTCTAAATAATAAGCTACGCCCATTTTATTCATCAAGCCACGCCCATTTTATATTATAACATACGACACACGTAGTTCTAGAAATTCTCAATATCTAGATCACAACGAGATTCCACTCCTCTAAAATATCTAAGATAACGCCCTCTGTATAAGCCCCATTTTATACATCCATATAATAAACTTACACCATCCCCATTACAGTTCTACCATATCCCATACGACGCAATACAAGCAGCTCTTGAGTTGTTTATAGGAGAGCCTCCCTTGGAGTTCCGGTTGTGGAGAGTTTGCGCTATCCGTTTATCTTACGTGGTCATCCGTAGTCTGCTACAATATAAGGTCAGAGTTCGCAGTTCATTAATGGTCAATACGTCAACCATGCCCACTACAGAATACATACTACACAATACACACCTTGCTAAAAACACTCTCTTCAGAATATTACATCTTTCACACCGTAATATTATTTAATGACGCAAGATTTTAAATTAATAGTCAATGAATTTTATCCAACGTAATGCGATTTCCTAACCACGCACTCCTATCTCTTGTACCACATATAACCACGCCCTAGTATATCCTATACCACCCATAACCATGTCCTCGTATTTCCTTTACACCCATAACCACGCTCTCCTATCTCATGTACCACCCATAACCACGCCCTCCTATCTCCTATACCACCCATGACCACTCCCTTGTATCTCATGTACCTCCCATAAATACGCCCTCCTATCTCATGTACCACACATAACCAG
Source organism: Osedax frankpressi (assembly GCA_964035775.1). Taxonomy (NCBI): domain Eukaryota; kingdom Metazoa; phylum Annelida; class Polychaeta; order Sabellida; family Siboglinidae; genus Osedax; species Osedax frankpressi. The sequence goes on along the minus strand of OZ038316.1, from coordinate 1,058,747 downwards.
CCCTCCTATCTCCTGTACCACCCATAACCACGCCCTTGTATCTCCTGTACCTCCCATAACCACACCCCATTGCAGACATGGTCTCACGATAGGATCAATTTGGTTTTGAATGAGAAGTCGATGTTGTTTATTCAACGCAATGAAATTCCAGATGGAGGACGTTATAGCGAGAATATCATGGCATTTGATATCAATCCGCAGTTCATGTCTGACGTCATACTAATACATGGTCAGATATATTATGTAATAGTGAGACGAATCAATATTATTTAATATTATGAATCGATATTATTGATTAACGTAATTTTTCATTTTCTTTAAATCCTTTAAATAATTATCTTCTATAATCAATTTATATATATGTACGTTGTACTAGTTTCACTAATTACATCACTAATTACATCACTTCTTTGAATAGGAGAAGCAGAAAATGCGCAAACTGGGGAATTCTATATCGGACCTAGCTATATCCCACTGAAAGTACAAAAACTCTATTTGATTGTGAGTGAACTACTACCTCTACCTTTATATTCCCTAACAACACCCTAGCCATACACACAACCTTTATACTCCCTGAAAATACCACCTTGATCTCAACCTTAAATCCATCTTTAATATATATATAAACCCAAACTATAACATTCATTAATGATACTTGATTAACCCCTTCATTCCCTTACCTAGAACATAAACCCTATATTTCCAAACTACGCTCCTTTAACCCATGCACATTATATAACCCTATACACATAATCCTTTATACCCTAACACCACTCTATTCGTGAAAATAATCATTATAGTTCCTAATGGCACACCCTTAACCACACACTAGCCCGGAAAAACAGATAAACATGTTGTTATAATTGTAACGAGGGAGATGCAAAATGAGGAAGCTGAGGGTTCATCGTCTGTAAATTCCATGAAACTCGTTAATGGGTGCATGGTGGGGGGTCCTGGTGCCAGTAGCAGCTTATATAACTTAATAAATGGTATGCATCGTTACAGCATGGATCATATACAAAGCAATGTTAGTGAAGACCACGCCTCTTATATATAGACCACGCCCTTTGTACGCATGCCACGCCCCTTACATATAGACAACGTCACTTAGAGATAACCACACTATTTGTACGCAAATCAAACCCCTTGCATGTAGACCAATTACTTATCTCATTATCATTCTACTCATCCCTTTCCTTGTACCCTCTTCTCATCATCACTCACGTTTTACTTTCCTATCTATATTATCAGCCCTTCCCTTAACACGTCTTATTCCCTACTCTAATTTACCTCTCCCTATCTTCCCCTCAACTCAAATAAATACTTCTCTTACCTAAAATATTCTCTCTAATAATTTAATTATCAACTTCATCCCTTATATGTTCTCCCTTTATAATATTCATTTGCCACCATCTCTCTCCCTTCCCCGCCACGTCCTTCCTCTCATCTCCATGACTATTCCGTTATCTCATCCTCTCGTATACTGTACTACAAAACGCTGTAAACTAGGAGATTATACTCATTGATTTGAATATCTCTACTTCGCGAATTCATTACACAGAGATCACACGAATCGTTTGACTCCAAAACATCGATGAGCACTAAAGGAAGTTCAACTTCCATGAACGAGACCACCAATGGATTCGGATTTGAAATACCGTGAAATTGACCACGTGGTGGTACCCCGGTGACCATGAACCCGGTAACCCTAGCAACCAAACGAAAACCGCACACGCCAATCTAAAACCTAATTTACATCAAACGTGAAAATAAATTAATAATTGATGGAACCATAACAATTGATTATTTGTTTTATAGAGTTTTCTGTCTTGAAATTTCGTATAAAATGTCGAACTATATAATAATAAACTCCATCTAAAGAATTCTCTATCTGACCTTTTTAATAATCTGTCTGGAATATAGAAATTATTATCTAACTTACATAATGTTCTGTCTGACCTACATTATTCACTGTCTGACCTACAAGGTTTCTGTCTAAAAAAATAGTCTTGATATCGTCTCTTATTAATTAGTCATCAGAAATTCAATTGTAAATAAAGATGAAGCTGTGCCTGGAAGTTTTTCTATAAATTTTATAAATGAATCAGTAGGGTAATAAGTATTACTAAGTATTCATATCTGAAATAGATTACCTCATTGTTAAGCCCTAAATAAAATGAAATAAATTATTATGTACCATATTCATTTGAAGTTGTTTGGCCAATTTATTTGCTGAGGTTAGGCATAGTTTGATAAAGTAACAGAAAAATCTTAGTATTATAAATAAGTTAGTCATATTCCTGTGACAAATGATATTTTATATAATTACTGAACTTAAGCTGAAGGATAAGCTTTTTTCTAAATAACATCTTCATTATATATAAAATTATCATTTATTTAATAACTGAATTATTTGAAAGAGTTTACTCACATTAATTTGTTATCAATGGGGACTGAAGGAAAACCATAATATTATAGAATTATACATATACATATAAAGTATTATTATAATAGAGTTATATATATATATATATATATATATATATATATATATGTATATATATGTAATATATTATTATTATTATTATTATTATTATTATTATTATTATTATTATTATTAATATTAATATTATTATTGAATTGAATTGAATTGAATTGAATTGAATTGAATTGAATTGAATTGAATTGAATTGAATTGAATTGAATTGAATTGAATTGAATTGAATTGAATTGAATTGAATTGAATTGAATTGAATTGAATTGAATTGAATTGAATTGAATTGAATTGAATTGAATTGAATTGAATTGAATTGAATTGAATTGAATTGAATTGAATTGAATTGAATTGAATTGAATTGAATTGAATTGAATTGAATTGAATTGAATTGAATTGAATTGAATTGAATTGAATTGAATTGAATTGAATTGAATTGAATTGAATTGAATTGAATTGAATTGAATTGAATTGAATTGAATTGAATTGAATTGAATTGAATTGAATTGAATTGAATTGAATTGAATTGAATTGAATTGAATTGAATTGAATTGAATTGAATTGAATTGAATTGAATTGAATTGAATTGAATTGAATTGAATTGAATTGAATTGAATTGAATTGAATTGAATTGAATTGAATTGAATTGAATTGAATTGAATTGAATTGAATTGAATTGAATTGAATTGAATTGAATTGAATTGAATTGAATTGAATTGAATTGAATTGAATTGAATTGAATTGAATTGAATTGAATTGAATTGAATTGAATTGAATTGAATTGAATTGAATTGAATTGAATTGAATTGAATTGAATTGAATTGAATTGAATTGAATTGAATTGAATTGAATTGAATTGAATTGAATTGAATTGAATTGAATTGAATTGAATTGAATTGAATTGAATTGAATTGAATTGAATTGAATTGAATTGAATTGAATTGAATTGAATTGAATTGAATTGAATTGAATTGAATTGAATTGAATTGAATTGAATTGAATTGAATTGAATTGAATTGAATTGAATTGAATTGAATTGAATTGAATTGAATTGAATTGAATTGAATTGAATTGAATTGAATTGAATTGAATTGAATTGAATTGAATTGAATTGAATTGAATTGAATTGAATTGAATTGAATTGAATTGAATTGAATTGAATTGAATTGAATTGAATTGAATTGAATTGAATTGAATTGAATTGAATTGAATTGAATTGAATTGAATTGAATTGAATTGAATTGAATTGAATTGAATTGAATTGAATTGAATTGAATTGAATTGAATTGAATTGAATTGAATTGAATTGAATTGAATTGAATTGAATTGAATTGAATTGAATTGAATTGAATTGAATTGAATTGAATTGAATTGAATTGAATTGAATTGAATTGAATTGAATTGAATTGAATTGAATTGAATTGAATTGAATTGAATTGAATTGAATTGAATTGAATTGAATTGAATTGAATTGAATTGAATTGAATTGAATTGAATTGAATTGAATTGAATTGAATTGAATTGAATTGAATTGAATTGAATTGAATTGAATTGAATTGAATTGAATTGAATTGAATTGAATTGAATTGAATTGAATTGAATTGAATTGAATTGAATTGAATTGAATTGAATTGAATTGAATTGAATTGAATATCGATGTATAGGGGAATTAAGATAATACTATTTATGGATTATATGGAACGCGGTAATAAAAAAATAACAAAAATAAAATGAAATATCATAAATAATAACAAAAGTCTAGCTTTAAATAGATCTAGTATTAAACTTTACAAATTGTAGAATCAAGTGTATTCCTGGTGGGACCGATTCTAAGACTGAAATAGTTTCTATTCAGATGTGTTCGAGTGAATATAATGTCCAATTTGATATTATGACCACTAGTTACATAAATATATATATTACATAGATTGTTTATCAATTTGTATACCAGAATCAGATCCTTATAAAATTTACGTAGAGCTAATTAATTTAGATTGAGAAATTGTAAGCGATCCATTATAAGTTAGTCCTGGAATATTGAATTTTCTAATAATCTCTTTGTATATATCGTTACGATTCTTCAATATGTGTAGTAAGACTGTTGTATAGTATTGCTTACATAACCGGATTCCAGACCGATCTTCTGAATTCAACCTTGAATCAATAAGTAATAATAAGTAACAATCAGTAAGTAACATATATCAGAATATAGATTTAACATTAATTGTTGTAAAACATCTTAGAAATCAGATTTTTAATAGTTGCATAGGCTATTTACAACACTCAACTAAATAATTGGAGAAATATAGGCAATTATCAAATATAATGCATAGTTCTTTATGATTTGTACAGTTATTAATTAATATACCATCTAAATAATAGCTAGGATGATTAGGAGTTCGGCGTGTAGATTATGGAAATCTAACTTAAACTTATAAACTTATGTGATAATGATATCCGATAATGAGCTAGATGATAGATAAATGTGTTGAGTCATCAACAAATTACTGGTCCTTGGTGGTACTCCAGATAGCAATAAGACAATATCTGTACATATAGTTTTAAATTAGAGACGAAACTATATATACAATCATATAATTGTCCTATAATTCCAATATATCTTAGCTCCATTATTAATTTATGGTGCGATAAATTAGAAATGCTTTTTTGAAGTCTGGATATATTATATCTATAAATTATATATATCGATTTCATTTGACCATAATTTTAAGAAAGCAAATAGCTCAGATTACTTACTACGCTAAAAACTAAATTGAGAATAGGATAAGAGTGTATTAGAGATTTGAAAGTGAGAAATATCTTCCATAGTGAGAAATATACTTCTCTCAAATATTCTCGACATAACGTTTGAAAGAGATATAGGTCTATAATTTAAGTGGGGGATTTCCATTTTTGAAAATTTGAATTATATTGCTAGATTTCCACTGATTAGGTTATTAACCTGAACATAAAAAGAGTTGTCAAAAATAATAGTTAAATATTAATAGTTAATTTTTAGGTAAGGGTTATTTAAAGAAAATTCCTTAAATATAAAAAAAGACATTTTATCAGGAAGGATAGTATAATATGGTGGTAATTTATAAGAAACTTCATAATACTTTCTCTATATATTATAATTGATTATCATTTATTAGTGGTTTTAATGTAGTGATTAGGGGTCATGCCATATTGGGGGTGAATACGGAATTAAATTAATTACTAAAAGTTTCTGCTTTTCAATTTATGTTAAAGAAATGAATCCTCAGATCATTAAGCGGTGAAATACTTTTGAAGGAAAAACATCGAGATTTAGTGTAATTATAGAAACGAGTGGTATATTATTTGTAGTTTATGATTTCATATTCACTATTACGTACAAAAGTACGAATGTTAGAATATAGGTTAAACTGGTAGCATAGCCTAGTATTATTGTGTGTACTAAAAATGAATCTATTTCTAAATAATTGTATATATCTGATTCGCATTTTATTTATATTTTTATGATATTTTTTATTAGGACCTAGAGTTGTAAAAGGGACAGTTTTATTTGGAATGTTATATATTCTATTTACGTTACTGGTAGTATACATGATGTTGACCCATAGTACTCTAGATAATTGATATGTTATATAAACCTTGATCTCTTATTATACAATTTACGAGGTAATACTAATAAGATATACTATCATAGATAATTTGTTATTTTTAATTTATATAACTTAATGATTTCCACATTTTACAATACTTACGGTAAATATACGCCGACAATATTTAATTTTAAATTGAACTTAATAGACACATTTACTAAACTTACATAATCTATACTGAGCTAAGAAAACTGATTTGCTGCTAATTTCGTTCCACTAAATAATAACAAGACTGGAGTAATCTCCAATCCCAATACAAACTTACAATCACATGTATTTATAACATTAGAATTATGAATCTCGAATTTATTATGGTTAAACTTTTCTTTATAGATAATTAGGAATTGTTGCATCTAAAACTGTATCTTTAGCTTACTAATAATCTTCACCTCTGCTAAAGTGCTATAACAAGAATTGCTGTAAAACAATTTAAATGTGGATTGTATCAAGAAAGACTTAGATACAATAGCTGTATTTTTCTTATCGTGATTAAGTCTGTCATCCACTGAATAAAATAGTCACGTACTGCTATAGCAATACAATCTGTCAATTTGCATTCTTATTTAAAACAAAGTTATCATATTATCTACTTTTAGGACTTTTTTAGGTATTGATAATAAGTCACGAAGTTCAAATACTAAAATATCATAATATTTACCAAAGAATTCACTCCGAAAATTGTTCAAACAATAATATGTGTATTATTCCATACCACACTAAATCTATTAGTATGAGATTAATCTCCATAGCTACCCCCAAAACTGTATTACACTTCCAACATTCATTTTAATTGAAATTAAGAGAAAAAAAGTGTTTATCTGTTTTGTAATCAGGTATATTTTTTTGTTCAGCATTTGTAAACGATTTTACAACATTATTACATCGATGTCTTTGCTTCGTACCAACTAAAATGTTGTTATCAATTATACTCTTTACTAAAGCAAATCACTACATATTACGCAATATTATGATACGCATAATATTGCGTAATATTTCGCGCCACCCTGATACTCGGTGGCGCGAAATATATCATTCTGAATTGTTTTGATTGGCTGATTATTTCGTTCACGCCCACTTAGGGGATGCTATTTTAAATAAACCTCATATGATTTCAAATTGTTTTTGAAAAATATATTTTGTTTTTTAACATTTCGTACCAAATAGAACACGTATTTGAAAAATAAGTATAATATATATATTATAAATATGATTATGAAAATTAATCCAATTTACTACATATATAAAAGGACTGTTATTAAAGTATGACCTATTAATCAAATAGATATCGGCATTTATAAATATTTAAATGAATTATGATAAAAAGTATTTTTTTAACCATTAAAGCATATCATATATATGTAATTATATTAATAATATATTAACTGTATATTAACAATATCAATTATCAATTATTGGTATAGAAATTATAATTTATGTAAATATTATAGATTTATAAATTCATTAAATATTAATAACAAATTATGAATGATTCTTTCTTTTATATATATAAATATGACAATGGTCTATTAAGTAGTTTGTATTATAGTTTCTTTTTTAAAGATAAAATATTTATAATTGTACATGAAATATTGCAGATGTCTTTTTATAGAATGTTTAGTTGTAACAACAGTTACAAAAAGAGTAAGAAGACCGGGGAACTAATGAAGTTCCATACATTTCCCTCGGATTTAAACCGGTTATTATCATTATAATCTAAGAATATAATATTTAATTGTAATCAGGTAATTTTGAAATAAATTAAACATAAATTATTAATTGCTAATCTATATATTTTATTATCAGGATTCATTGAAAAAATTATTTTCTCAGATACGAAGACAAAATTATCAGGCAAATAATCTCTCTGCACAAGAATTTAGATTAATTATTAGACAAATAATTGTTGATAGTATAACAACAGATAATAAAGAAGAACATTGTGAGGAAGATATTGATTGTTTACTTTATTATTCTTCTAATATATCAAAATCTATAATCTATAATCTATACTATAATCTATACTGAGCTAAGAAAACTGATTTGCTGCTAATTTCGTTCCACTAAATAATAACAAGACTGGAGTAATCTCCAATCCCAATACAAACTTACAATCACATGTATTTATAACATTAGAATTATGAATCTCGAATTTATTATGGTTAAACTTTTCTTTATAGATAATTAGGAATTGTTGCATCTAAAACTGTATCTTTAGCTTACTAATAATCTTCACCTCTGCTAAAGTGCTATAACAAGAATTGCTGTAAAACAATTTAAATGTGGATTGTATCAAGAAAGACTTAGATACAATAGCTGTATTTTTCTTATCGTGATTAAGTCTGTCATCCACTGAATAAAATAGTCACGTACTGCTATAGCAATACAATCTGTCAATTTGCATTCTTATTTAAAACAAAGTTATCATATTATCTACTTTTAGGACTTTTTTAGGTATTGATAATAAGTCACGAAGTTCAAATACTAAAATATCATAATATTTACCAAAGAATTCACTCCGAAAATTGTTCAAACAATAATATGTGTATTATTCCATACCACACTAAATCTATTAGTATGAGATTAATCTCCATAGCTACCCCCAAAACTGTATTACACTTCCAACATTCATTTTAATTGAAATTAAGAGAAAAAAAGTGTTTATCTGTTTTGTAATCAGGTATATTTTTTTGTTCAGCATTTGTAAACGATTTTACAACATTATTACATCGATGTCTTTGCTTCGTACCAACTAAAATGTTGTTATCAATTATACTCTTTACTAAAGCAAATCACTACATATTACGCAATATTATGATACGCATAATATTGCGTAATATTTCGCGCCACCCTGATACTCGGTGGCGCGAAATATATCATTCTGAATTGTTTTGATTGGCTGATTATTTCGTTCACGCCCACTTAGGGGATGCTATTTTAAATAAACCTCATATGATTTCAAATTGTTTTTGAAAAATATATTTTGTTTTTTAACATTTCGTACCAAATAGAACACGTATTTGAAAAATAAGTATAATATATATATTATAAATATGATTATGAAAATTAATCCAATTTACTACATATATAAAAGGACTGTTATTAAAGTATGACCTATTAATCAAATAGATATCGGCATTTATAAATATTTAAATGAATTATGATAAAAAGTATTTTTTTAACCATTAAAGCATATCATATATATGTAATTATATTAATAATATATTAACTGTATATTAACAATATCAATTATCAATTATTGGTATAGAAATTATAATTTATGTAAATATTATAGATTTATAAATTCATTAAATATTAATAACAAATTATGAATGATTCTTTCTTTTATATATATAAATATGACAATGGTCTATTAAGTAGTTTGTATTATAGTTTCTTTTTTAAAGATAAAATATTTATAATTGTACATGAAATATTGCAGATGTCTTTTTATAGAATGTTTAGTTGTAACAACAGTTACAAAAAGAGTAAGAAGACCGGGGAACTAATGAAGTTCCATACATTTCCCTCGGATTTAAACCGGTTATTATCATTATAATCTAAGAATATAATATTTAATTGTAATCAGGTAATTTTGAAATAAATTAAACATAAATTATTAATTGCTAATCTATATATTTTATTATCAGGATTCATTGAAAAAATTATTTTCTCAGATACGAAGACAAAATTATCAGGCAAATAATCTCTCTGCACAAGAATTTAGATTAATTATTAGACAAATAATTGTTGATAGTATAACAACAGATAATAAAGAAGAACATTGTGAGGAAGATATTGATTGTTTACTTTATTATTCTTCTAATATATCAAAAATAAAATGTTTAAGAATAATTATTCTAATAGCTTGTACTACTTATTTGATTAAGTGTTATTGTCAGTATCGTTAATGGCATGCATTTACTAAACTATGTATTACAGATCTTATAAAGTTTTCTAGAGTTTGTATTAAAGGTTTAAAAGAAATGGAAACAATTTTTATAAATTCAATTGATGATTTATTAATTAGAAAAAAAAGTTACCCTGATTAATTTAATGCATGAAACATTAAAATTGTATATACAAGATAATTGTTGTGAATGTAATCTTATAATAAAAGTGTGTGATTTAGTTGTCAATATAAAATTATATCATGAAATTACGTAATCAAATTATGTTTAACATAAAATAAAAA
>OZ038316.1:990914-1043414 GCA_964035775.1 Osedax frankpressi | reverse complement strand
AAAAGCAGATATGATTGAATTCAACTTGAAGTAAAAGAAAGATAGAATTTATGTTAAATAAAAATGAATCAATTAACACTTAATTAAAATAAAGGCGTCAATCGTAAAGATTATATATTATTACTACTATAAACTTTTAACTTTTTACTTTATTCTATTAATACAAAGCTAAACATATCTGTTGATATACTGAAAAAGAAATACTAAAGTGATGTAACCATCGAGTTCGTATAGATGTAGTTAACGGAGTCCAATAAGTGTTAGTTAAAGTCAAAGTCAGTGTAGTTTAAAGTCAGTGTAGTTTAAAGTCAGTGTAGTTTAAAGTCAGTGTAGTTTAAAGTCAGTGTAGTTTAAAGTCAGTGTAGTTTAAAGTCAGTGTAGTTTAAAGTCAGTGTAGTTTAAAGTCAGTGTAGTTTAAAGTCAGTGTAGTTTGAAGTCAGTGTAGTTTAAAGTCAGTGTAGTTTAATGAAGTAAATATATTCGTTAATGATAAGGAAGTCATAGAAATAGGTCAAGTGGGATCAGCGATAGAAAATGGAGTTCAATATTGGTCAGTTGAGATCAGTGGAGATTAGTAAAGTTCAATGGGGATACATCAAGTTAAGTATAAGTCACCATTAGATAAGATAAGCAACAATAAAGATATTCAAGACTTAAATCTAATCATTAAAAAATGATATAAATTACTATAACATGAATTATTATTAATATACGTTAGTGTGTGTTAGTGTAAGTTAGTATATATTAATAAACAGTAGTGTATGTTAATATATATTAATATACTGTGGTGTATGTTTATATATATATATTATTATACATTAATGTATGTTAGTATGTGTTAATATACTGTAGTGTATGTTAGCGAGTATTATTAATAGATATATTGCATATCGTTTGGTGTGGATCCATTCCATTACATATAAATGCTATAATTCAATTTCAAACTGTCGGACAATTAATAATTAATATATTATTATTAATGTTAATTGGAATGCAAATTATTATTGTGTATTATTGACTAGTCAATCATATTGACTAGTCAATATGATGGGTTAGTAATATTGTGTATCGCATATACAGTACAATAGTAGTATTTAGATAGTAATCAATATATTATCATTTCTAAGTATCTAGATAACAATCAATATCTTATCATTTCTAAGTATTTAGATAGTAATCAATATGTTATCATTTCTAAGTATTTAGATAGTAATCAATATGTTATCATTTCTAAGTATTTAGATAGTAATCAATATATTATCAATTCTAAGTATTTAGATAGTAATCAATATGTTATCATTTCTAAGTATTTAGATAGTAATCAATATCTTATCATTTCTAAGTATTTAGATAGTAATCAATATCTTATCATATCTAAGTATTAATATAGTAATCAATATATTATCATTTCTAAGTATTAAGATAGTAATCAATATCTTATCATTTCTAAGTATTTAGATAGTAATCAATATCTTATCATTTCTAAGTATTTAGATAGTAATCAATATCTTATCATTTCTATTTATCTAGATAGTAATCAATATCTTATCATTTCTAAGTGTTTAGATAGTAATCAATATCTTATCATTTCTAAGTATTTAGATAGTATTCAATAACTTATCATTTCTAAGTATCTAGATAGTAATCAATATCTTATCATTTCTAAGTATTTAGATAGTAATCAATATCTTATCATTTCTAAGTATTTAGATAGTAATCAATATCTTATCATTTCTAAGTATTTAGATAGTAATCAATATCTTATCATTTCTAAGTATCTAGATAGAAATCAATATCTTATCATTTCTAAGTATCTAGGGGTGAACTGTATCGGATAAGATAAGATATCAGTTAATTACTTCCTGTTTATGTTTATATACAGTGTGATGTATATAAACATGTATTTGTATTTTGATTGCAACTTAATTGAAAATGAATTTGTTTTAGTATTTATCGAATACTTTCACTAATATATAATATTTTTACAGTGCGAGAATTAATAATGAATACAAATTCGATACCAGTTATTCCAGGTCTCTGCATAACGGTCATCAATTATTCTTTAGAAGTGATAATGCAGATAACTTGTAGGCCGTAGTTCATCTCCAATCCTATAGAACCCAACATACATATGATGTGTAAATGTACAGTTACGGGAGATTATATTCCCAGGCATGTTGAAATAACCGGGTGTTATATAATAATAATTATATTACAATGGAGTAGTCTGTTTTTATGGATTTTTGCTGTCTTATTTCTCGGGTAGAACTATATATTATAACAAGTGTATATTATACACTGAATTATGTATACTGTGCAATATATATTTTACACTGTAAATGATATCCTATGCTATCCCAGAAAACAAAATGATGTAATAGTTTTGTAAAATCCCTCGGTGATTCTTCCCAAAAATCCAGGTAATAATATTTTTTGCATTACATAATTGCTTTTATATTATTTTATACTTTTGTTAGTACATCAAAGGATTTTACAAAACCATTACATCACTGTGTTTAACCAATTACATAACAATTGAAATGACCTAGATGGTTGGCTGTGATTGGATATGTGGCTATACATATTGTCTTACACTCAGAAAACAAAAAAGTAATTTAGTTATTAAATAAATTGTTTAAAAAATAAATCATAAAACATTTCAATAAAAATAAAATATATTTGTAATATTATTACACAATATAACAAAAGAAATGTATTTTTATTGTTTATAATCTATCGTATAAAACACTACTTCCTTTATAAAATACAGCTATGGTGCCGTTTACACTGTAAGGATTATAGTGTACAGTTACACCTTTCTACCGGACGCATGAAGTATTATAGTTACATTATTACACCAGTCTATAATTATATAATAAAAGGGACAATAGACAAACGATGATTGTCATTTCATTTTTTAAATTATATTATTTAAAAATATATTTTCTTATTATTTTGAATTTTAAATATTGATTTTATTATTATAAAACTGTGTCAACTGTTAACTATTAACTGTCAATTGTCAACTGTCAAATGTTAACTGTTAACTGTTAACGGCCCTGACAACCTTCCAATTCATTTTAGTTTATTGTTTTATAAAATATTTTATTTGAATTCAAAATATCTCATTTTATTTAAAATAATTATATAAGATTACATAATAGTTACATAATCTGGTTTCTTGGGCTGGGAAGAAGTTGTCCACATTTTGAAAACCATTTGAAGATTTTCCGTATAGATCAATAATTACATCCCATCCACTCCCCTACGCTGCCCTCCTTTAAATCGTCAGTCAATGACCGTTTAAATATAGATTTAGCTCTACTGTGTTGCGAATATATTGATATTTACGGGGTGTGTCTAGCCAGGGATGGGGTGTGGTTACGAATGGTACGATATCGTACACCGACTTTACTCAGCCCATACGCTCCGGTACACACTGCCGACTGTACCGACTGTACTGTACCCTTAGCTCGTATAGGCCAAACCTCCTCGTAAACCACGCCCACCTCACCATACAACTCGGGTACATGGTGTGATATTTTTGCGGGGTTTCAAATTATTTCAATAATATAGAAAAGGTATATATATAAAGGTATATATATAAAGGTATATATATAAAGGTATACATATAAAGGTATATATATAAAGGTATACATATAAAGGTATATATAAAGGTATACATATAAAGGTATACATATAAAGGTATACATATAAAGGTATATATATAAAGGTATATATATAAAGGTATATATATAAAGGTATATATATAAAGGTATACATATAAAGGTATACATATAAAGGTATACATATAAAGGTATATATAAAGGTATATATATATATTAGAGTAGTTTGTGTAGATATGTGTAACATGTAAACTTTATTTATGGGATTTTCTCAGTCTAGTATATCTCAAGTGTACCTTATTGTACGTACATCACACCGCACACCGCACACCGCACACGGCACACAGCACATCGCACACGGCACACCGCACACAGTATACAACACACCGCACACATTATATAGCACACAGCACACCGCACACATCACACCGCACACCAAATACATCACACCGCACACCAAATACATCGCACCGTACACCGCACACAGTATACAGCACACCGCACACCGCACACCGCACACATCACACAGCACATCGCACACGGCACACCGCACACAGTATACAACACACCGCACACATTATATAGCACACAGCACACCGCACACATCACACCGCACACCAAATACATCACACCGCACACCAAATACATCACACCGTACACCAAATACATCACACCGTACACCGCACACAGTATACAGCACACCGCACACGGTATATATCACACATCACACCGCACACCGCACACAGCATACCGCACACCGCACACATCATACCGCACACCAAATACATCACACCGCACACATTATACAGCACACCGCACACGGTATATATCACACATCACACCGCACACCGCACACAGCATACCGCACACAGTATATAGTACACATCACACATCATACCCCACACCGCACACATCACACCGCACACATCACACCGCACACCGTATATAACATACATTATATACTGTATAATGCATATATAAAACTATACCTGAATAAAGTGTGATTCAAAGTAACAAGATATAAACAATAGATGTATTGTAATGATTATCTAACGCAAGGTGATACTGACTGATATATTGAGGTCATTGGGTTTTGTATGTTAATATAGGAGTTTTGTATGTTGCTATAGGAGTTTTGTATGTTGATATAGGGGTTTTGTATGTTGATATAGGGGTTTTGTATGTTGATATAGGGGTTTTGTATGTTGCTATAGGGGTTTTGTATGTTGATATAGGGGTTTTGTATGTTGATATAGGAGTTTTGTATGTTGATATAGGGGTTTTGTATGTTGATATAGGAGTTTTGTATGTTGATATAGGAGTTTTGTATGTTGATATAGGGGTTTTGTATGTTGATATAGGGGTTTTGTATGTTGCTATAGGGGTTTTGTATGTTGATATAGGGGTTTTGTATGTTGATATAGGGGTTTTGTATGTTGATATAGGGGTTTTGTATGTTGATATAGGGGTTTTGTATGTTGATATAGGAGTTTTGTATGTTGATATAGGGGTTTTGTATGTTGATATAGGGGTTTTGTATGTTGGTAGAGGTGTATTGTGAAGTGGTAGAGGTGTGGTTTGTGGTAGTAGAGGTGTGGTGTGTGGTAGTAGAGGTGCGGTATGTGGTAGTAGAGGTGTGGTGTGTGGTGGTAGAGGTGTGGTGTGTGGTGGTAGAGGTGTGGTGTGTGATGTGAGGTTGTAGAAGTGTGATGTGTGGCAGTAGAGGTGTGGTGTGTGGTGGTAGAGGTGTGGTGTGTGGTTGTAGAGGTGTGGTGTGTGGTGTGTGGTAGTAGAGGGGTGTAGTTTGTTAATAGAGGTGTGGTGTGTGGTGGTAGAGGGGTGGTGTGTGGTGGTAGATGTGTGGTGTGTGATGTGAGGTTGTAGAGGTGTGGTGTGTGGTGTGTGGTAGTAGAGGGGTGTAGTTTGTTAATAGAGGAGTGGTGTGTGGTAGTAGAGGTGTGGTGTGTGGTGTGTGGTAGTAGAGGGGTGTAGTTTGTTAATAGAGGTGTGGTGTGTGGTGGTAGAGGTGTGGTGTGAGGTGGTAGAGGTGTGGTGTGTGGTAGTAGAGGTGTGGTGTGTGGTGTGTGGTAGTAGAGGGGTGTAGTTTGTTACTAGAGGAGTGGTGTGAGGGTGTAGAGGGGTGTAATGTGGTGTAATGTAGTGGTAAAGAGGTGTAATGTGGTGGTGGAGGGTGTAGTATATCGATATGTTATAGTAGTAGAGAGATGTTATATACTCAACTCTAACACTATACATTACATAATAGCTTCAACTCTACATCACCCAGTATCAACACAGTTATTCAGTAACTTTAAATCAACTTACACACGTGTAACTCCTACACTGTAGGTCCTACACTGTAGGTCCTACACTGTAGGTCCTACACTGTAGGTCCTACACTGTAGGTCCTACACTGTAGGTCCTACACTGTAGGTCCTACACTGTAACTCCTACACTGTAACTCCTACACTGTAGGTCCTACACTGTAGGTCCTACACTGTAGGTCCTACACTGTAGGTCCTACACTGTAGGTCCTACACTGTAGGTCCTACACTGTAGGTCCTACACTGTAGGTCCTATACTGTAACTCCTACACTGTAACTCCTACACTGTAACTCCTACACTGTAACTCCTACACTGTAACTCCTACACTGTAACTCCTACACTGTAACTCCTACACTGTAGGTCCTACACTGTAGGTCCTACACTGTAGGTCCTACACTGTAGGTCCTACACTGTAGGTCCTACACTGTAGGTCCTACACTGTAGGTCCTACACTGTAGGTCCTACACTGTAGGTCCTACACTGTAGGTCCTACACTGTAACTCCTACACTGTAACTCCTACACTGTAGGTCCTACACTGTAGGTCCTACACTGTAGGTCCTACACTGTAGGTCCTACACTGTAGGTCCTACACTGTAGGTCCTACACTGTAGGTCCTACACTGTAGGTCCTACACTGTAGGTCCTACACTGTAGGTCCTACAATGTAGGTCCACCCTACCAAACTCGCACAATGCTCTCCTATACCAAATAATACATAAACAGGTGTTATGAGAGTTGTATTATTGAGTTTTTTCAATAGTATAGCCACTATTTTATAATATATTGTAATATAACAATATATAATGATATAATGATATTAATATAGTTGCGTCGGTAGGGTTTACATATATGTGGTTAATAAAGCGCAGTTACAACTGTTTATTAACCACGGTTAGTAGTTCAAATCTAGAGATTTCCACAGATGGCTTGATTAAAAATGAATCTTAAAATAAAATATACACGTTGTGAGTAATTACCCGGCTTTTGTTAAAACCAGAACATCAAATAGAAAAAGTAGAAATATAATAAATATAGGGGATCTGGGCTATTTATTTCTGATATGTGATATCATCTTTATAGATGCCCTAGGGCATCTGATAGGAAATATATATATATATATATATATATATATATATATATAAAGTATACTTTAAAAATATGATATTCTTAAGTCGCGACAACTAATATATATAATATATGATAAAATACAATATAATTAAAATACACTTTTATACTATACTGCATTTATAAAGTTTAATAAGATGTTAATGAAGACAATAATTATAAGATAACCTTATATTAATTAAATATTAACAAAGATTTTTAGAAGTATATAAAATACATAGTTTAAAAGTAAATATAAATGATTATTAGAAAAGTATCCATGAAACTCTCTGAATTCTGATTCTCCACCTTTATCTATTTCTCGGCAAAGACATATAATCACTGAATAATCAACGAATTATAATCACTGAATTATAATAACTGAATTATCTAATTATAATCACTGAATAAGAAAGAGTTACGACGTCTGATCAACGAAATGGAGAGTTTAGTAATTATCGTCTGAGCTTGTGTGGAGTGCGCTAACACAGGCGGGAGGTAGTAGCCTAGGGGCGACGCACCCTTTACCCGATAAACACCTCTTTTATCACTTATTCAATACCATTAAACTCTCTATATATGTATATATATCATTAGAAACACATACTCGAATGTGACTCATTTCTTGACCATTGATATTAATTTAACAATAGTTATATTTTAAAAGTTTTAATTAATAAAATTCAATATTAGATTGAAAAATTTTTAATAAATTATTTACATTATTATTTTCATATTATGTAAATAGTGATAATAAAAATTAATTATAGAGGTCATGTTTTAAGGATTAATACAGTATTGCTTATGGATTACGAGTAGGGTTATGTTAGCTGAAGGGATGTATGATGAAATCAATGTTTTGACATAAAGAACGCCCGCAAAACACGAAAACACACTCCATCACATCTTTCATTTACTCCGTTTTACTGCAAATCTATTTATAAACATTAGGTTCAGATACTTTTTTTGGGTAAATACAAAATAAAGATTAATCATGTATATATATATATATATATATATATATATATATAGTGTTTAAATTGTAACATATCACTATATAACGTACACTGTACACTGTACATTGTACACAGTTATTACTTGTTTATATACCCGTGAGATAATAAGGTGTATAAATAACATGAATACTGTAGGAGACGAGTATAGGCGTTAAACCTGAGTTTTAGGAATAGGAACTAAGAATGGAGCTAGCGATTGGATTTAAGGGAAATGGGTTAAGAGATCTAAACGTATGAGCTCATGATAGGTAACAAGTATGTAGTATTAGAATAGAGACAAATATTAAATTCAAGTAAGGTGTATGGGTATGTGCTAATAGTGGAGCTATGGGTTGGAGCTAAAGGTTTGGAGCTAAGGTTTGGAGCTAAGGTTTGGAGCTAAGGTTTGAGCTAATGTTTGGAGCTAAATGTTGGAGCTAAGGTTTGGAGCTAAATTTTGGAGCTAAATTTTGGAGCTAAGGATTGGAGCTAAAGTTTGGAGCTAAGGTTTAGAACTAAGGGTTGGAGCTAAAGGTTGGAGCTAAAGTTTGGAGCTAAGGTTTAGAACTAAGGGTTGGAGTTAAAGGCAGTGTCAAGTGTTAAGAATAATTATCAGTCTATATAATAGACTATATCTATAGATTACAATATCGTGTCTCTGAATAATGTTATACCTTGTACCTTATCTATAACCCTTGATGTATTTAACATAGTCCACCAGGAGTACATCAATCAAATACAGACCGGATTACCCAATACATATGTACTCGCTACTCCATTTGTACTCACTACTTTCTAGGTACAGGTGCACTCGCTAATTACTAGGTACATGTGTACTCGCTACATCATCGGTATAGATGTACTCGGTACGTCCTTGAAACAGTTAAATTAGTCCTATGTGTAAGTAGATATAAAAATCCGTTTCAAGGTTCAGAAATCATAAAAAACTCAAATTTTCTAAAGAATATAGTCTGATATTAAAATAACTCAAAACTATATTAATGGAGCCCTATTCCGACACACAGCGCGCACGTGAACTGTACAATAGTAGTGTATAGTGTACAATGTATAGTGTACACTGTACACTGTACAATATGTACACTGTACAATATGTACACGTGAACTGTACAATAGTAGTGTATAGTGTGCAATGTATAGGGTACAGTGTACACTGTACAATATGAAATGTAAAATTTATAGTTTACTATGTACATTATGCATTATACATTGTATACATTATACACTATACATTATACACTATACATTATACACTATACATTATACACTATACATTATACACTATACATTATACACTATACATTATACACTATACATTATACACTATACATTATACACTATACATTATACACTATACATTATACACTATACATTATACACTATACATTATACACTATACATTATACACTATACATTATACACTATACATTATACACTATACATTATACACTATACATTATACACTATACATTATACACTATACATTATACACTATACATTATACACTATACATTATACACTATACATTATACACTATACATTATACACTATACATTATACACTATACATTATACACTATACATTATACACTATACATTATACACTATACATTATACACTATACATTATACACTATACATTATACACTATACATTATACATTATACACTATACATTATACACTATACATTATACACTATACATTATACACTATACATTATACACTATATATTATACACTATACATTATACACTATACATTATACACTATACATTATACACTATACATTATACACTGTACGTTATACACTATACATTATACACTGTATATTATACACTGTACATTATACACTGTATATTATACACTATACATTATACACTGTATATTATATAATGTAACCTCTTCACTTTAATATCTACCCTTTAATATGTGCAGCTCAACACTTTAAAATCTACACATTGCATAATAACCAGAAGATTATCGACTGTTTAAAAGTTGAATTATTATGATAATGAAAAGGACTCGACCAGTACATCTAGTTCTTTTCGTCAGTGTCCATATGGAGAACAACAGAATAGACGATGAATAATTAATAAAGATACAACAATAGATAAATTGCTATATAACATTATATAACATTATATAACATTATATGACGATATATAACATTATATAACATTATATAACATTACTTCATTTTTAGAAGATAAGTGACATCCAAAAAATATACAATGGGAAGAATATCCGACACTGAAACGTACGTAATAATGCATCATTACGCAATATGATAGCGTAACGAGTGACGCAATACCTGTATTGCCTAGACCGATTATAAGCCACCTAACATCTATCTACACTAATTGACCTCCTCTTAATTACGCTATTGTTATAGGATAAGTTGTAACGGTACTAAGCTAGGTTTAAATGTGTTTAAATGTGGTTACGTGTGTATATTTGTGTTTACTTTTATATTTATACGCGCTTATGTATGCTTATTTATGTTTATTTGTGTTAATTTATGTTTATTTATGTTTATTTATGTTTATTTGTATTTATTTGTGTTGATTTGTGTTGATTTGTGTTGATTTGTGTTGATTTGTGTATATTTGTGTTGATTTATGTTTATTTGTGTATATTTGTGTATATTTGTATTTATTTGTATTTATTTGTGTTTATTTATGTTTATTTGTGTTTAGTAGTGTTTATTTGTGTTTATTTATATTTATTTCACCATGTCACCAAACTAATGTTTATATATATTATGCTAATTACATTATATGTAGATTATATCCTAAAAACTATCTATTTTCCTTAAATTGGTCATTAATTTCCAGCCTATCTTACGTTGGATTATTGTGAAATTTATGATTTTGTTTGTATCTAAAAATAGAATATTATCACATATATATAAATGAATATTTCGTATAAATATTAATATTAATATTAGATAGATATAATAAATATACAGAGCTATATTGATATATTGAGAGAATATATAGAAAGATATCGAGAAAAAGAAAGATAGTATAAAGAAAGATGTGGCAATATATTAATTTAATAAATATAATGAAAGTTATATAATTATCTGCATTATTTATATTTAAATGAATTGTTACAATAGAAATGATACCTAATTCTACGAACACAACATATTATAATCAATTTTAATGACTTTTGGTAGTGAGATGGGAAAAGGAATGGCGTTTTAAAATATGTTAGTACTAACTATATAAGAGTGTACATTAACCACTAACTATATAAGAGTGTACATTAACCACTAACTATATAATAACGTACATTAACCACTAACTATATAAGAACGTACATTAACCACTAACTATATAAGAACGTACATTAACCACTAACTATATAAGAACGTACATTAACCACTAACTATATAAGAGTGTACATTAACCATTAACTATATAAGAACGTACATTAACCACTAACTATATAAGAACGTACATTAACCACTAACTATATAAGAGCGTACATTAACCACTAACTATATAAGAACGTACATTAACCACTAACTATATAAGAGCGTACATTAACCACTAACTATATAAGAACGTACATTAACCACTAACTATATAAGAACGTACATTAACCACTAACCATATAAGAACGTACATTAACCACTAACTATATAAGAACGTACATTAACCATTAACTATATAATAGTGTACATTAACCACTAACTATATAAGAACGTACATTAACCACTAACTATATAAGAACGTACATTAACCACTAACTATATAAGAACGTACATTAACCACTAACTATATAATAGTGTACATTGACCACTAACTATATAAGATCTTACATTAACCACTAACTATATAAGAGCGTACATTAACCACTAACTATATAATAGTGTACATTAACCACTAACTATATAAGATCTTACATTAACCACTAACTATATAAGAGTGTACATTAACCATTAACTATATAAGAACGTACATTAACCACTAACTATATAATAACGTACATTAACCACTAACTATATAAGAGCGTACATTAACCACTAACTATATAAGAACGTACATTAACCACTAACTATATAAGAGCGTACATTAACCACTAACTATATAAGAACGTACATTAACCACTAACTATATAAGAACGTACATTAACCACTAACCATATAAGAACGTACATTAACCACTAACTATATAAGAACGTACATTAACCATTAACTATATAATAGTGTACATTAACCACTAACTATATAAGAACGTACATTAACCACTAACTATATAAGAACGTACATTAACCACTAACTATATAAGAACGTACATTAACCATTAACTATATAATAGTGTACATTAACCACTAACTATATAAGAGCGTACGTTAACCACTAACTATATAATAGTGTACATTAACCACTAACTATATAAGAACGTACATTAACCACTAACTATATAAGAACGTACATTAACCATTAACTATATAAGAGTGTACATTAACCACTAACTATATAAGAACGTACATTAACAACTAACCATATAAGAACGTACATTAACCACTAACTATATAAGAACGTACATTAACCACTAACTATATAAGAACGTACATTAACCATTAACTATATAATAGTGTACATTAACCACTAACTATATAAGAACGTACATTAACCACTAACTATATAATAGTGTACATTGACCACTAACTATATAAGATCTTACATTAACCACTAACTATATAAGAACGTACATTAACCACTAACTATATAATAGTGTACATTGACCACTAACTATATAAGATCTTACATTAACCACTAACTATATAAGAACGTACATTAACCACTAACTATATAAGAACGTACATTAACCACTAACTATATAAGATCTTACATTAAACACTAACTATATAATAGTGTACATTAACCACTAACTATATAATAGTGTACATTAACCACTAACTATATAAGAACGTACATTAACCACTAACTATATAAGAACGTACATTAACCATTAACTATATAAGAGTGTACATTAACCACTAACTATATAAGAACGTACATTAATAACTAACCATATAAGAACGTACATTAACCACTAACTATATAAGAACGTACATTAACCACTAACTATATAAGAACGTACATTAACCATTAACTATATAATAGTGTACATTAACCACTAACTATATAAGAACGTACATTAACCACTAACTATACAATAGTGTACATTGACCACTAACTATATAAGATCTTACATTAACCACTAACTATATAAGAACGTACATTAACCACTAACTATATAAGAACGTACATTAACCACTAACTATATAAGATCTTACATTAAACACTAACTATATAATAGTGTACATTAACCACTAACTATATAATAGTGTACATTAACCACTAACTATATAAGAACGTACATTAACCACTAACTATATAATAGTGTACATTAACCACTAACTATATAATAGTGTACATTAACCACTAACTATATAAGAACGTACATTAACCACTAACTATATAAGAACGTACATTAACCATTAACTATATAAGAACGTACATTAACCACTAACTATATAAGAACGTACATTAACCACTAACTATATAAGAACGTACATTAACCATTAACTATATAATAGTGTACATTAACCACTAACTATATAAGAACGTACATTAACCACTAACTATATAATAGTGTACATTGACCACTAACTATATAAGATCTTACATTAACCACTAACTATATAAGAGCGTACGTTAACCACTAACTATATAATAGTGTACATTAACCACTAACTATATAAGATCTTACATTAACCACTAACTATATAAGAGTGTACATTAACCACTAACTATATAAGAACGTACATTAACCACTAACTATATAAGAACGTACATTAACCATTAACTATATAAGAGTGTACATTAACCACTAACTATATAAGAACGTACATTAACAACTAACCATATAAGAACGTACATTAACCACTGACTATATAAGAACGTACATTAACCACTAACTATATAAGAACGTACATTAACCATTAACTATATAATAGTGTACATTAACCACTAACTATATAAGAACGTACATTAACCACTAACTATATAATAGTGTACATTGACCACTAACTATATAAGATCTTACATTAACCACTAACTATATAAGAACGTACATTAACCACTAACTATATAAGAACGTACATTAACCACTAACTATATAAGATCTTACATTAAACACTAACTATATAATAGTGTACATTAACCACTAACTATATAATAGTGTACATTAACCACTAACTATATAAGAACGTACATTAACCACTAACTATATAAGAACGTACATTAACCACTAACTATATAATAGTGTACATTAACCACTAACTATATAAGAACGTACATTAACCACTAACTATATAAGAACGTACATTAACCACTAACTATATAAGAGTGTACATTAACCACTAACTATATAAGAACGTACATTAACCACTAACTATATAAGAACGTACATTAACCACTAACTATATAAGAACGTACATTAACCACTAACTATATAAGAACGTACATTAACCACTAACTATATAAGAACGTACATTAACCACTAACTATATAAGAACGTACATTAACCACTAACTATATAATAGTGTACATTAACCACTAACTATATAAGAACGTACATTAACCACTAACTATATAATAGTGTACATTAACCACTAACTATATAAGAACGTACATTAACCACTAACTATATAAGAACGTACATTAACCACTAACTATATAAGAGCGTACATTAACCACTAACTATATAAGAACGTACATTAACCACTAACTATATAAGAGTGTACATTAACCACTAACTATATAAGAACGTACATTAACCACTAACTATATAATAGTGTACATTAACCACTAACCATATAAGATCTTACATTAACCACTAACTATATAAGAACGTACATTAACCACTAACCATATAAGATCTTACATTAACCACTAACTATATAAGAACGTACATTAACCACTAACTATATAATAGTGTACATTAACCACTAACCATATAAGAGCGTACATTGACCATTAACTATATAAGAACGTACATTAACCACTAACTATATAAGATCTTACATTAACCACTAACTATATAAGAACGTACATTAACCACTAACTATATAATAGTGTACATTAACCACTAACTATATAAGAGCGTACATTGTCCACTAACTATATAAGAACGTACATTAACACTAACTATATAAGATCTTACATTAACCACTAACTATATAAGAACGTACATTAACCACTAACTATATAATAGTGTACATTGACCACTAACTATATAAGAACGTACATTAACCACTAACTATATAATAGTGTACATTAACCACTAACTATATAAGATCTTACATTAACCACTAACTATATAAGATCTTACATTAACCACTAACTATATAAGAACGTACATTAACCACTAACTATATAATAGTGTACATTAACCACTAACTATATAAGAACGTACATTGACCACTAACTATATAAGATCGTACATTAACCACTAACTATATAAGAACGTACATTAACCACTAACTATATAATAGTGTACATTAACCACTAACTATATAAGAGCGTACATTGTCCACTAACTATATAAGAACGTACATTAACACTAACTATATAAGATCTTACATTAACCACTAACTATATAAGAACGTACATTAACCACTAACTATATAATAGTGTACATTGACCACTAACTATATAAGAACGTACATTAACCACTAACTATATAATAGTGTACATTAACCACTAACTATATAAGATCTTACATTAACCACTAACTATATAAGATCTTACATTAACCACTAACTATATAAGAACGTACATTAACCACTAACTATATAATAGTGTACATTAACCACTAACTATATAAGAACGTACATTAACCACTAACTATATAAGAACGTACATTAACCATTAACTATATAATAGCGTACATTAACCACTAACCATATAAGAGCGTACATTGACCACTATTCCCACTATCATCTGAGAGATTTGTAGCATGGTGAGTAGCATGTTAACGATGCGAGGTATTTTGAGTTTGCAGGCTCTCAGCGCGTAGTAGGAGTACATGAAGGCGTGTACGGTATAGTTCATTACCATGAACCATCTGCCGGGACCCGGTCTGTCCGTGTAGCTGTACCAGACGTAGCACAGCACGCTG
Organism: Osedax frankpressi; assembly: GCA_964035775.1. NCBI lineage: Eukaryota > Metazoa > Annelida > Polychaeta > Sabellida > Siboglinidae > Osedax > Osedax frankpressi. The sequence continues at coordinate 1,027,147 of OZ038316.1, read as the reverse complement.
ATGTGATGGTAGTAGTGAAGGAATATCAACTGCTGTTTTCTCAGTACTATGAATAGAGTGTCGCCGAGTTCGTAGACTTTGGACACGGTGAACATGTAAGCCCAAAAACGAACTGGACCCACGAAATACGAAGGGCTGCACATCGAGTATTCCCAGCCGTGTTGACGGACTACGTACACCAGTTCGGGGAGTGTGCGAGCCGCTCCGAGAATGCTGAACACCGCCAGACTAGCGCTCCACAGAAACAAAAGGGCGCGTATTTCGAAACGGTCTTTTTCTTTCATCACACGCTTCCCGGCAAATATCATAGTGACGTATACCAAAGAATACCAGAAGCATTGATGCCAGTTGGAGAGCATCCATGTGTAAAATGAAGGCTCGTCGAAATTGCTTTCAAACGGTAACGTGAAGAATGAAGAGCTGAAATTATTGCCGGGGATAGAAGTACCGCGAATTCCTAGACCAGTCATTGTGCTGAACGTTCTACGTAAATTTTACTAATGATCAGGGTGTGGGATAAAATTAGCGCACGCCTTTCGAGTTTGTTGTAATGCGACAAATACGACCAATTGAAACCGAGTATTTGTTTAATCGGTAGGTTTCGAAATTGTAAACAAATAAAATGGCTGCTTATTCGAATTCATTTATTTATTTTTTATTATTGTTTACGTTTTTACTCGGTTAGAAAAGTTAAATATATTATAATTAGTTTATATCCAGTAATATGCATTTAAGTTGTTTTAATACTAAATGTAATTCATTTAAAAAGGTGTGATTATGTTTAGAACAAAATATGCAATAATATAATACGAATACAGTTTCTATAATTGTTTACTTTTCACTCTATATTTATATACATTACAAATACAATTATTCAAATAACTATACAGATTATTTAAATATATTTATATATATTAAATATAGTTAAATTTTAATTAAAATTGTTTTTTAATATTTCTTACAGTTTCAAATTATACAAACTGAATTAATAGAAAAAATAATATTATATAAATATTTATTATGAATAATGACGTATTACTTAATGATTGCATATAGTCTTTCTATATATATATATATTCTATATTATGTTTATAATTATTTTAACTACCTCCCGAATATAGAGATTTCATATAGATTAATACACAAAACACTACTATTATTTAGTTTCAGTATATCATATATCGTAAGTAATAAATTGTTTCCATTATATCTAAACATATCAAATCAGGATTCATCCATATCTACAATTAAATTAAAATTGTTATTTTATTTTTTCTTGTAAAATGATTTGTATATATAAAATATATTTTTTCAAAGTTTCAAAATATATTTATTACATATACAACATATTAAATTGTCTTATTTATAATTTGGTTAATATATTCACAAAGCAATAAATCATAAATTTCATTATTTTATTTATACCTATGTATAAATTAATATATTATAAAAATGTAACTTTTTTATAAACAGATCATAAATTTTTAAAATTTTTCTCAGAATTTTAATAAATTTGAACATAAATTAAAAAAAACATTGATTTGTATAATAATAATTGGTATATATATATAAAGTAGATTTTCCAACCTCTAAAAGTATTAATAGAGTACTCTAGTATAGAATTTATATGATAAATATAATATTTTAATCAATGATGCCTGGTATATATTACACATTTATTTTCTCGTAGAATTATTTATAAAAATATTCTTCATATATCTACATAGATGTTTATATGATGCCTAGTATTTATTGAGGGAAACTTTATTGACCCCTGAATATAATATTAATATGAGGAGTGTAATAATACTCATATTAAATAGAGGAGAGGCAATCAATTTCAATGCGCCTGAGTGCATGTATAAATTAAATTAATAAACATATTTTTATAATAAATGAAATATCTTAAGATCTACATTATGATATTGTATAAAGGAGTGTTGTTGATCATATTCTGTATTAAGTATATTGTGTGCGAATATTATATGGTGATACAGAAAATATAAATTGCATTACAAATCAATTACAAAATATATATTCCCTATTTATGAGATGTAATATGGCCTACTTTAGCTTACATGGCCTACTTTAGCCTGAAGCTAAAGTAAGTAATGGATATATCTGTGTATTGATATTGTAATAAATATATACAAATATATATAATATAGATTTATTGTATTATATTATATATATTATATTATATATATAATGCTTTTTTTAAATATATTAATTATTAAAAAACAAATATACTATAGCCGTAAATTAACATAGTCAATTTATATCCAGGTATAGTTTGTAATAATATATTATGTATGCAATTATAGAATTTACAACTTTATTAATATATGTTTATTATTATATAATTGATATCTAAAATAATTGTAGTTAGAATAAATTGTATTCTATGTAAATATTTGATTTACCTGCTCCTTTATTATAATTTAAATACTCTCAAACTATTGTTACACTTGCAATTTATATGAATATATTAATAAACAATATTTATTATTATTTATAATAATTTTTGTAATAAATAAAATAATTCTTTCCTTAATTTTTTATCAAAAAAAAATCCAATAGTGTTAATAATTACTATTAATTTTATATTTGATAACCAATTGATTTGATAACCAATTGATAAAAATTAGTGATTTTGATTATAATATAATAATTTCCTGTCATTTCTCATTTGCTAATCTCTTTACAGAAATTTACTCTAATGACATCAAGTTAGTTAATAATCTTAATCTTTATTTTATTAAACTCGGATAGTATCTCAATAAAGTTGAATTCTCTATTTAAATATTTACTAAATATGTTACAAATGTGAGATTTCCATTTTAGTTTGGACGATGTATTACTCAATGCGACTTTCACTTCTCCTAAATCTACATATAAAGATCTACTAATGGGTTTCACAGTTAGATGATTAGTGATATTTATTATGAGTTCTCTTATCGCCTTTAACCTGAAATCTCTCTAATTTTCTGTATATTAACTCCACTTCTCCATGCTATTATTAAACCCTGTTTTATTAAATTGTCATCATTAATGTCATTATCTTCTCAATTAACTCCTCTGTTAAAGTTTTATTGAATCCCAACCTTCGACTTTCATTCACCTCCAACTATAGTATTGATCCATGATATCTGATTATACTCTTTTGACCCCTGATCCCTTATTAACCCCTGATCCCTTATTAACCCCTGATCCCTTATTAACCCCTGATCCCTTATTAACCCCTGATCCCTTATTAACTCCTGATCCCTTATTAACCCCTGATCCCTTATTAACCCCTGATCCCTTATTAACCCCTGATCCCTTATTAACCCCTGATCCCTTATTAACCCCTGATCCCTTATTAACCCCTGATCCCTTATTAACCCCTGACACCTTATTAACCCCCGATCCCTTATTAACCCCCGATCCCTTATTAACCCCCGATCCCTTATTAACCCCCGATCCCTTATTAACCCCCGATCCCTTATTAACCCCCGATCCCTTATTAACCCCCGATCCCTTATTAACCCCCGATCCCTTATTAACCCCCGATCCCTTATTAACCCCCGATCCCTTATTAACCCCCGATCCCTTATTAACCCCCGATCCCTTATTAACCCCCGATCCCTTATTAACCCCCGATCCCTTATTAACCCCCGATCCCTTATTAACCCCCGATCCCTTATTAACCCCCGATCCCTTATTAACCCCCGATCCCTTATTAACCCCCGATCCCTTATTAACCCCCGATCCCTTATTAACCCCCGATCCCTTATTAACCCCCGATCCCTTATTAACCCCCGATCCCTTATTAACCCCCGATCCCTTATTAACCCCCGATCCCTTATTAACCCCCGATCCCTTATTAACCCCCGATCCCTTATTAACCCCCGATCCCTTATTAACCCCCGATCCCTTATTAACCCCCGATCCCTTATTAACCCCCGATCCCTTATTAACCCCCTACCCCTTATTAACCCCCGATCCCTTATTAACCCCCGATCCCTTATTAACCCCCGATCCCTTATTAACCCCCGATCCCTTATTAACCCCCGATCCCTTATTAACCCCCGATCCCTTATTAACCCCCGATCCCTTATTAACCCCCGATCCCTTATTAACCCCCGATCCCTTATTAACCCCCGATCCCTTATTAACCCCCGATCCCTTATTAACCCCCGATCCCTTATTAACCCCCGACCCCTTATTAACCCCCGACCCCTTATTAACCCCCGATCCCTTATTAACCCCCGATCCCTTATTAACCCCCGATCCCTTATTAACCCCCGATCCCTTATTAACCCCCGATCCCTTATTAACCCCCGGTCCCTTATTAACCCCTGGTCCCTTATTAACCCCTGACACCTCATTCACTTCAGAATGATGAACTTCTTTTGAGATCGGTTCGTCATGAACAACTTCCCCTTGTCTACAAGTCTATTAACAGTTTCCATGATCTTCAAGTGATAAAGTGTTCTCCTTTGCCAAATAACAACAATAAGGTCATTGTTAGCTGGTTAAAATACCCTACTGTTAATTTGAAACTATTAACTTATTAAATGTGTGAAAAGTATATTTATTTTAAAGATTTCTCGATTAAAAACAACAGTTCTGATTAGTAATTATCTTGATATTGTGAAAATTTAAGAAAGAAATATAAAATATTTAATGAGAAATAGGAATTCTAATAAAATAATAAAGAAAAAATAAATAACTGAGAAAATAAGGCTTGAAGTTTTATTTAATAAATTAGTTAATTATTTATTATACATATTCATATAATTCATTATTCATATTTATTATTTACATTAGATAATATACTATTAAATATATATAATGACAACAAATACAATATGGTAAATTAATTAATATCTGCAGAACCAGCAGCATACTCAAAATCACAAATTACTATCTTCATCTTCTTCAAAGTACACCTTTTGGCTAAATCAATTATTTTATCCTCTATTTCTAATTCATCTTTAGATAAATCCTTTATTAATACCCCAAATTCACTTGCCATTGATTTGGCATAGTGTTTTTTACCATAATTGAATGTCATTACAGCTTTTGACTTAGTTGCTTGAATTGTAGACATCTATACAAATTGTTTCTACAATATGATCTTATATAATCAATATTTAAAATGATCTCTATCTTGTATTAATTAACAGTATGCCTTAGTAACCCACAAAACATTGTGCAGGCTCTCATTAGCATTCTTTTTCCTTTTCTTTCACATGATGCCAATAATTCTGCACTAGTCACCTTTTCAAATACTTCTGTCACGGGGTTCACATTTCTCATTTATAAATAATGGCCAGGTAAAATTAGCATGTCACTGTTGAGTAAATTCTGTATGAAATTAATAAAAAATTAATAATCTTCAATATAAATAACAATTTAGATTATAATTATAATATTTAATTTACCTTCATCCACAACTTTATTATTAAAAACAACAATCCCCACAATTTTGGTGTTGTGGTTTATCAACATTTGAGATTGAATGATAAAAACTTTCCCAGATATCTTCAGATTTGTTATTGCCTCTTATCTGTCATATGATTTGATTATATTTAGTTATATAAATATATATATATATATATATTATTGTACTAATTGCACCGCTATAATATCTTTGAAACTTTTCAATAGCAACTTTTGTAAGCTTCTATTCCATTTGCTCCTGAAGATATTTTGTCTTTTGCAGCTAAATTTTTTACTTTACGAAGTTGATATCTCCCAGACACTTGGTCACATGATTTATACATTCTTCTTTGTAAACTTGATATCAATCTTTAACAATACTACCCCCAGGAATCAGCGTCTCAAAGCCAACTGAATATTCCACATTATGTAACCAATATCTCTGGCTCCACGTAATCTTAGCTCCATGGGCCTATAGTGTTTATATATTTATGAAATTGATATCATATATAAAATTAAAAAGATAACTACTTATTTCTATTGTACCTGAAGTTCCACTAAAATTAATTATGCAGTTATGTTCATAGTTTTCCTTTCATTAGTAATCCTTTGTTTTATTTATACCACAAATTTAATTAAAAGAATTTTTTTATAAAAATAAACAAAAAATAGGTACAAATTTCCTTGACAAAATTTGGACATAATTTTAAATTCGATAATTCTGTTTAATATTTTGTAATAAATGCAACACAATATTTTGTAACATGTCCCCGACATATTTCATCAAAGACTAATTTGTTCACAAGCATTTCTTTATATAAATCAATATTCGTGACATATCGGATAGCTTCTTTACAAGTTTCTCATGTCAACTGTAGATATAATGTATTATATTCATGTTATATATAAATTAAATTAATGATGGAACAAACCTTCGATGCTGAATTTGATATAAGATAGTAGTGCTTATGTTTGATGAGGCAAAGGTTCAGATGTCTGGGAAAGTTTTCATTCCTTTACAGAATGCTCCAATTGCTGTTTTTACACACAAATTTATATAGAAATGAAGATTTTAGTTTAGGTGTTATCCACTCATTTATAAAACTCCGCAGTTGTCACATTTTTGTTGTATTTAAGTAAAAATACCAAATGATATTCCTTCTTTAAATGTTATAGCACTTTTTATTATGAAATTTAAATAGAGAAATTAATAATAAGTTGAAATCAGAATGTTAGCTTTTTCTTCAATATCTTCATTTCTTCGGTTTCAATATTAATTCCTTTCAAATGGAATTTTCTTTCAGTTGTAGATAACATTTAGTAATTTTTAAACTCAGGTTTATTCTGTTTATATAGCATTACTAAATATATATCATATAAAGAAAGAATTAGATAATTTATATAACTATTATATATAATTCAATTTATATCTATATTAATCTATATTCAATTTATATCTATATTTTAGTGAAATATTATATTGTTTAATTTTTTAATTTAATATGAAAATATCTGCTTATTAAGGGGAGGTGTGCTCTATTTTTACTACAATGTAAAGAATAGGGAAAAGTTGCACTACTAAAATGACTACCTAATCTTTAATATTTATTATTTTTTGAAAATTTAAAAGCTTGTTTATTACAATAATATAGATACAAATAAAACATCAAACATATTTTTATTTGAATATAAAACTAGGAAAAAAACTAGGAAATTGTGTAATTAAAATTTTAGTCAATTTTTTAATTTTTATTTTCACTTTAATCACAATTATTAAATTATTAGTTAGTTATCAACAATGCAATGTTGATGTTTTTTATTTAGTTATATATTTATAATAAAGATTTAAAAAAATTAAATTAAAATATTTATTATTAAAAGGTGGGAAAATATTTTAATATTTAAAATATTGGAAAAAAAAATATTTGAGAAAAAAGACATTTAAAAATAAATAGTGTTGAATTTAATAATTAATTGATATTTTTATATTTCAATATTTATTTTTATATTACTTTATTATTATTTGATCAAATATAATTAAAATATTTAAAGATAAATAAATATTAAAATATATAAATGTGTTTTTAGAGATCAATATGCTTAAAAAAATATATTTATTTGTTTTAATATATTTAATAATATTAATAATAAAACAGATAGTGTGTAGATAAACATTTATATTAAGACATAAGTTTATAATAAAACAATAAACGAAAAGTAAATGAAGAAAATAAGAACTATAAGTAAATTAAAATTCTCCTGCAATATAATCAGATCCCGTAGTTTTTCTATATTTTGTTTTCTTTTCATATAATGAACCAGCTAATCTTTTTTCCTCCTTGCTTTCTGCATATTCTATTTGAATTGTTGAAGTGGTAATATGGGCTTGTCTATCCATATTTATTAGCAGCCACTTTTTACCAAAATTGAATTCAATAATAGCAGAAGATGAGGCAGCTGAAACAGAATGGCTCCCTAAAAATTTGCCCTATATAGAGTGGTGAAATTATAGAAAATAATATATGCAATATATAATAACATATACATATTTGTAAATGTATAATACATATTAAATTAATGATAAAACAATATATAATACTATTTATAATTCATTGGTTAAAACCTTTGGACAGCGAGACCAAATAACGTTGTGCAGAGATTCGTTTTTACTGCAATCATGGTCATCAATATCAAGATTACATGATTGACAGTATGTACATAAATAATCGCTATCGAGGACAAGACCAGTTTCACACTCTATGACGGTTGCAATTCCATGATGTGATGCAAATCCTCTTTTTTGCCATGTACCATCAAAGCTAACAGAAATATCAATATGCCCATTGGATGAAATAGTATGAGATTTTACTATATCCGCTGCCTTGTTGTTGCAAATCTCAAGTACCTGAATAATAAGTAATATTTAATAAATAATTAAAAATTTAAATTATAATATATTTTGATACTCACTTTACCGTAATCAATGCTGAGCTCTTTTGTTATTCTTGAATATGTCTTGTGGTGCATATTTTTTATATTAACCATAGCTAATATAGTTGTTAAACCACTGTATCCACATCCCGATTCTATAGCACCTTGAACTAACTTTCTCATAAAGTAGAAGTGATCATTTCTACCATCAACTACTTCAGTTCCTATCTTACTACCATTCCACATATTGCTCTCAACTATATCACACGTTTTACAGTAAAACTTAAGATTTTGCATAATGTTATGAGTATCAATAGTCAATTCTAATCTACCATTACATTTATCACATATATCTTTTTTATGAAATAATTGATCTAATCTATCAAAATCTATTAAAATAGATTTAGATGAAACACTATCTACTGATTCTACTAAAGATGTATCATTTAACGTATATGATAACTTTCTCCTTGACGTAGAACAACAAGGCTCATCCTATATTAATAAATATATGATATAAAGTATGTCTTATTAGTTTAACTATATATAAGTATAAATAAAATGAAATAATTTAATAAATAAATATTATTTATAAAATGAAATTTACAAAAATAATTTAAATGAATAATTTAAAATTTACACTTATAATTTGTAGTATATAACTTTATAACTAACTTCAACTGTAGCATTATTTCGTTCTCTATATTTAACATATCTTGCTTTAGCGGCAATAGATTGTTTTGATGGTTTTGGCATAATAAGAGTATCAAAATCGAAATTTTAAAAACATAATTAGAAAAATTACAAATTTAAATAGTATAATAACAAATACAACAAACAAAGCTCATTTATAAAATAGAGTAACGCCACCTATGTATTTAAAATTCGTAAATTTCACTGTTTGCATCTGTCTTTAAATTGTTTTTAAATGTTAAATATATCTAGTTATATTATACTTTAAAGTTATAAAATAATAATAACAAATAAAATATTCTGTAATTATTATTTTATACAAAATGGCGATTTTTCTATATTATATAGTTTTTTTAATACTCGTAATTAGTATTTATATATCGTATTTTAATTTGGATTTTTGATATATGTATTATAACATATTGAACTTCAATAATATACAATAATATTTTTTTTCATATTTTAAAAATTAATGTTTAATAAATAGAGCGCACCTCCCCTTAAGCATTATTCTTCATTCATAATTGGGTTTTATTTTTACGACCTATTTTTAATCAATTCAATATCAAATAGTAAAGATGCTATTAGCAGAAACATATAGGAATGAATATAAGTATAATCAATAATGGCAGTGAAAATTGTATCAAAAATGCTTTGATTTCATTGGATAATATCTAATTATATTTATTGCCACCTTTGTTGATATTACATAAATAATTATATTTTAAATCTGTTTAAATTTTGAAAATTGATGAGAATATTCTATAAAATAAAAGTTTTTACAACCTTTTATAAATTTATTTATTAAATATTATTTTACAATAAGGTCATAAAAATGTAATTTGTATGCATTTTATATTGATTTGCAATGTGATATTTAATATTTAGTTCTCTTTTTCTTCCAAATCTAACTAGCAAACCTCGTTGTTAACTAGGTAATACCAGTTAATGCAAAGATGTGGTCTGATATTGTTGCTTCCCATCGAAATCTCTCTATTGAGGTTAGAAGTAAAGCTTTGTTGCGTATCTCTTCCCTCCTTATATAATGTTCCCAAATAATAATAATAAACAACATTCTCTTTCAACAGGCAAATATTGACAAAAGGAGCATTTTCAATGTTATTAGAAATTATCCAAATTGTGAATTTTACTTAAAATACTGTTTCGTTATTCAATATTTATAATTTAACATCATTTTATCATTAACAAATATAATTATGTGCGAGTTACACCTCACCCCCATCCTAGCCCCATCCTACTCCCCACATGACAGAATCGAGAGTCCGTGGGACCGTGCATGATTCTGTTATTCCACACACCCTGGTGTCAATTTAGTGCAAGATTAGCTCCACATTACAATGCTCTACCTAGAGCTTTTTCTAATCTTGCGGTCTACTCCATTGATATCTCTCAGCACCGTTCGTTAGTAAGGGACTAGTGCGGGGTTAGCGAAGTGTTAATGCAGGGGTTAATATTAAGGGGTTTAGTAGAATTGTGTGATAATCAATTGTTCGATAATTAATTATAATAATGAACTATTTAGATCATTGTGTAATTTAAAAATATTCTATCAATATTATGAGCAAATATAATATGGAATGTACAAAGATCTTTAAATGCATAGTTGTTGTTCCTTTTCAACTTATATTAATAAATAATAACATTTATATTAATAAATAATAACATTTATATTAATAAATAATAACATTTATATTAATAAATAATAATATTTATATTAATAAATAATAACATTTATATTAATAAATAATAACATTTATATTAATAAATAATAATATTTATATTAATAAATAATAACATTTATATTAATAAATAATAACATTTATATTAATAAATAATAACATTTATATTAATAAATAATAACATTTATATTAATAAATAATAACATTTATATTAATAAATAATAATATTTATATTAATAAATAATAATATTTATATTAATAAATAATAACATTTATATTAATAAATAATAACATTTATATTAATAAATAATAATATTTATATAAATAATAATATTTATATTAATAAATAATAACTTTATATTAATAAATAATAACATTTATATTAATAAATAATAACATTTATATTAATAAATAATAACATTTATATTAATAAATAATAACATTTATATTAATAAATAATAATATTTATATTAATAAATAATAACATTTATATTAATAAATAATAACATTTATATTAATAAATAATAATATTTATATAAATAATAATATTTATATTAATAAATAATAACTTTATATTAATAAATAATAACATTTATATTAATAAATAATAACATTTATATTAATAAATAATAACATTTATATTAATAAATAATAACATTTATATTAATAAATAATAACATTTATATTAATAAATAATAATATTTATATTAATAAATAATAACATTTATATTAATAAATAATAACATTTATATTAATAAATAATAATATTTATATAAATAATAATATTTATATTAATAAATAATAACTTTATATTAATAAATAATAACATTTATATTAATAAATAATAATATTTATATAAATAATAATATTTATATTAATAAATAATAACTTTATATTAATACATAATAATATTTATATTAATAAATAATAACATTTATATTAATAATAATATTTATATTAATAAATATTTGATTTACAATAATAATTGTATGTTTTAAACCAAGCTTAATCGGGGAACTAATGAGAGAGCTAATAAGGATATCTATGAGGGAGTTACCTAAATATACTATTTGTAATAATTATTAATATTAATATATACTAGAAAGAAATGTATTAATTAGCACAGGTATTATAACAAACAGATATTAACTTCTCTCAAAAAATTCATATTTATTTAACTTTTTGATCTGTATATCAAGATTAAATCTATATATTGCATTTATTTATTGTTGATTAAATATTTCTATTAAATACATCCCATTCCATACACTGTTGCGTTTTGTTGAAATATTAGTAGTTTGCTTTTGTGAAATTAATAGACGGTAATCTTGATTTGATTAAAATTGAATTAATTTTAGTTAATATTTTGAATAAAACTAATTATAAGTACATAAAATATAAACATAAGCCTGTAAATTAATTTTCTTAATTATATGAGTTTATATTAATATAATTGTTTTCAAAATGATTTATATAATAGGTATCACCACTGTGCATGTGTAATATATATAGCCAAAATATATATAGCCGAAATTAAAGTATTTTATTTGTTCAAAAATACTTTCGTTACTTTTATAATTCATACCTTGGATTTTGATATTTCAGAAAAAAGTTGTGTATTTTTGTATTATTTTAGAAGGTGATATTCTGAAACTTAATGAAATTTTCATAATATATACAAAATATATAGTTAATATATAGCTATTAAAATATAACTAATAATATATAGTTATATTTCTAAGATAAATATATAATAAAGATGAGATTATATTATAAAAAGGGCGTAAAACATGTAAATATGAATAAAATATAAATATTTAAAAATTTGTTTATTTTTTTTTCAATCTCAAATAAGATATAGTCTTTGTAGTAAACACCTTTTCCATCTATTTTTTTATATGTAAACACCTTTTCCATCTATTTTTTTATATGTAAACACCTTTTCCATCTATTTTTTTATATGTAAAAGCATTAGAAGTTTTGCTGCCACTTAATTTTTATTTACTTAATTTACTTAACACTTTACATGACAAGATCAACAAATTGACAAATTTGAATATAAAATTGTAATAATTTGTAATTAAATATTAATCAAACCCAAACAAACGCTAATGAAATATTTTACAACATAAAACATATCAATAAAGAATAAAAGCTAATAAAAAAATAGCCTATAAATGTTATTTATCAATATATTCAATTACATTTTTTTAAAAATTGGTAGAAAATATGAAATGAGGCGTTACTTTAAAAAGCTCAAATAATTATTTTAGCGGCAATAAAATTTAACATTTTCAAAATGTCGAATTTAACTTATAATGTAGAAGATGCTTTGAGTCTAGTGCTTGATTTGGGTGATAGCGAAACCAAAACAGAGTCCAGTGATGTTTGTAATATATATAATAATGTACTTTATATAAATAGTAAAATACTTAACAATATTATATAATAACTCACATAATTAAGATTATAAGTAATTTAAAATTTTCATTTTCAAATTTACATTTATCAATTTTATTGCATTTATAAATATTTAATTATAGCTATCTATTATATAATTTGTTGCCCCTAAATTAACATTACCATTATTATATAATATGTTTAAAATAAAATGTATAAATCGTAAATCTAGGTTAAAATTATAACAATATTGTGAATATATTTAGAAATGAAAATTTCAAAATAATGTCAATTTCTTAGCAACGCGTAAACAATAAAAGATAACTTTTACTAAAACAGGAATTTTTTTAACAAAACAGCGGCGTCGTTTAAATAGAGTTACATACCTAGACGTCAACTATCGATAGACGAAGGTATGAGATGACATTTAATGGACAACTCAGTTTTTTTTTTTACAATATATGCCTCTGAAACCCATAAAGAGAGGGATGAAATACTTTATGCTATACAGCGACAAATTATTGTTTAAAACTGGTCTTTTATTCTGGTAGGGAAACTAGATTTTCTGACGGAGAAGGATTTACCTTCAACATTGTTAATGAGTTGTTGCATGATTATCAGTGTAAAAGACATATTGTATACACTGATAATTACTATACATCTCTTAAATTGTCGAAGTATCTTCTTTCCTGCCAGACTGATCTAGTCGGAACTATCGGAAAGACGTCCAGAGGATTTCCTCGTATAAATACCATTCGTCTTGGTCAAGGTGAAAATATCAAATTGGCCAATGACGATAGTATTGTCGCCTGTGGATTGGTTGACAAAAGGGACGTATATTGTTTTTTAACTATCGCTGCTGGAGATGAAGTTGATGTTTCTGTTAGCAGATTCAATACGACAAGTAGACAATTAAAGCCTGCAATGCTACTGGACTATAGCAAATATATGGGGGGAGTCGATAAACTGTATCAAGCAAGGAGCTATTATAATATGGGAAGAAAATGTAGGAAATATTGGAAATATATTTTATATAATGTATTTAATATGCATTATTAATTGCTACATTTTATATTAAAAATAATGCAGATATTAATCCCCGATACTCCTTATTTGATTTTAAAGAATCCCTCGGCTCATCGATGATGGACAGTTATTTAAAAAAGACAACGTATCCCACTACTAATCTATCTCATAAACAAAATTAAATCTATTAATTGCCGTATGCTAAGTGTAGCAAGTTAAAAATACAAAATCCACGCAATGGTAAATCTGTTTGTACTTCGTTTATATGTGATATTTGTAATGTAGCTTTATGTCAAAATTGTTTTCTCAAAATTGATATTATTTTATTATAAACTATGAGTTATATTAATTATTATTATATTCGACTAACTATTAAAATAAACTAGAAAATTAAATATTTATATGTAAAAAAAATTATAAGAAAATTTATATTTCACAAAACAATTTTGGTTGTAACTTTTATTAATTTTGATGAATACTTAAAATTATGTTAATTTTATAAACTAGTTTAATATTATTAAATAATAAAAGTTTACATAAACATCATATATTATACACTGTACAAATAATTTGTAATTGTTATTTTATTTTTACTAAAATACGAATACATATTGATATTATATATTGTATAAAAATATGATTACAAATTTATAATAACTAATTTAAACTATATTAAATTGCATTCAATATGAAATAAAGTTGTAAATATATCAAAATAAATATTTAGTTGTGAAAATCAACTTTTAAAACTATTCCTGATTTCTGTATTTGTAATAATCAATTTAAAAAATATTTTTAAATGTAAAATAATAAATAAGATTTTTTACATATTTAAACACAATAGTTTGATAGTTAATATGTTATATATCATTATATATAGAATACATATTTTCTTAAAAATTAATTTTTATTCTTAAAATTTTATATTATATTGTTAGTAATAGCATGTAAATAGCATGTATAAAAAAATAGAATATTTAAATTTAATATATCTTCATATATCAATTTTAATACCATTTCGAAAGATAATCTATACCAAATTATAGATGGTTTTAGGGTCAATAAAATGTATACAGCATGAATTACATGAAATAAATATATAACAATGTAAAAACAGAATTTATAAACAATAATAAAATTTCTTAAAATCACGAAATATTGTTGTCATTTCGAGGTAATAAAAAAAATATCCGTTGTCATGTAAAGGATTAAAAGGACCTAACAATGAAATTATATTAATGTTCAGAATAGAAGTAGTGAATAGCAAAATGATGTTTAACTATGAACGACCTCTTACAGTTACCACTTCAAGATTGGACTTATATCCGTACCAGCTGTAATTGTTATCCACCAAGCCAAGCCTGTCGCTCGCTTCAAACACAAAGTACGCATTCTCGATAACCTCGTAGAGTTGGTGAAGAACATAACTAGTTAGTTCTTTGAATGTAGTTAATGTTTGCCAAAATGTCATATATAATGAGAACTGTTTTGCTAAAGAAATATTGAAATGTTAATAAAGTAAACTTAACTTAAAGTAATTATTATTATTAATTATCAAAGTAATATTTATTTTTATAAATAACATTTTTCAATATATATTTTCTGGGTATATATCAATAATGATGTATGATAGGAAATAGATAAAAAAATTATAAAAACTTTTAAAACTCCACTACTATGATATATAATAATATGATATATAATAACGCCAATATAAAATAATAATGCCAACAATATATAAAGTATAAAAAACTATAATAGACCTATTATTATAAAGTGAAATTCGTTTTTTTTTTAATTTTAAAAATTTCTAAAACATCTAAAGGAAATCTAAAACATTCACATCTACGCGATTTTTTCATTAGATTTTTTTCAGCAGATAAATAAAAGTTGGCCGTGTTCTATTTTATATTATTTTATATTAAATCGGGGATAAGCTCGATTTTAATTAATTTTAATGTTCTATTTCAACCGATTTTTTTCACCAGACTTTATTTAGTAACGTCCATTTTTTGAGATTTGGCCAACCAGAGGTAGGTTCAAATGTCATATTTTATTCATGATATTTTTATTCTTATCTAAATATTTAAATTTACATTGTATAGTTTATAATTTACGTTTAAAATGAATAATTCGATAAATTAAAACAAGAAATTAATAATAAATGCATGGAAATAATAAAAGAGGTATATATAATTTAATATATGTTTATAATCATATATATTTATTGTTTATGATTATTTAATTTTTAAAATAATTTTCTAAATGTATTTACTGAATTTAATAACAGATTATATCCATATTTACGTATGAGAATATAATTTACAATGTACATATTATTATTAGATTTAAGAACGATCAACAATTAAAAATTTAATTGTTTATATCATATTATATTATTGACATTTTTAAAATGATTTACCAATATTATCACACTACTACTATCTAGTGCTAATTATACAAATATATAGAGTAACTAGTAAACACAATTAACTATCTAATGTATATGTAAATAACATATGTCATTATACATTTCAATAATAAGTCATCGATTTTCATAGTGTAATTCTTGACCCTGTCAGCCTTATTCCTGAGTATTCCATTCTTTTGAATGTCTTACTAGTTAATCAGAAACTCCAGTGAGATTTACATTAATATCTAATTAATTATATTATTTCTATCAATACTAAGTATATTAATTGTAAGATAAATATAACTGGATTAATTGATATGTTAAAACATATTATTTTACTATTTCAAAAAAGTTTAATTATAATTAATATTAATTGTTGTTGCAGGTATAAAAGTATTTTTTTGAGGAAATAATTGCCAACAATAGTAAATGTGTAGCGAAGGCAAAAAAAAAATTCTTTAGGTGGAATAAAAGACTAGGTTAAAAATCTCGACAAAGAGGTCACAGGTCAAGAAGATGAATTAATTATTTGTTTAAGTTTGCCAGTAAAATGTAAAGATTATACTACCAAAAGGAAAAATCAAATTATTAAAATATTGTTTGATGAAATTATGAAAATATAAAATATAGATATTAATTTCAAACATTTATTTATTGAAATATAATTAATGTCTCTTCGATAGATAATGGTGATAATAATATTAATATTAATGGTGATATTTTCGTTATCATTTAAAATATATCTTGATCAATTCTTAAATAATTTGAATATGTCATCACATCTTCTATTGGCAATTCTTTAACTAGATTATATGCCACTAGATTTTCACATCTTGCCATCCATTCTCTACATAATGAATAATTGCATTAAATATTATAATACTACATTATAGTATTCAAAATACACATTTATAATAATGTCAATAGTGTAATAATATTAATATAGGATGGATATATATACATGTGATATATAAAGATATTGCATTTAAATAGTACTGACAATGGTATGCATCAATATTTTAATATGTATATATTACATAATACATACTTGTGATTATCGAAGCTAATGATGTAAACATCAAAGTGAGATATGTTATTCATTATATTGTGGCATGTGACAATAATGACACACTGTATATTGCATATATGCAGTATTCGGTGACTAACATGGTTGATAACATTTTGATTACAATATATTATTATATATAGTTCATAATATATCAATATATATATATATATATCATATATTATACATGATCAAATGATAACGTAAATGATCACAATAGAAAAATTATAAAATATATATATAAAGGTTATTGTTTATTTAAATCATATATTATTTGTATAAATTAATTAATAATGTATATATATATATATATATAGCTATAGTAATTAGGTTAAATATTGGTATTATATTATTAGTATTAAGTAATAAATATTAAAATACTAATAATGTATTAAATTAAATTATTATTATATATAATATAATTAATATTATATATCATATTATAATATTTATATTAATCATTGATTGAATATATTAATTACCTTATCTAAACTTTACTTTCATTGTTTTCATTCACTTCAAAAGCAGCTAATGCTAAATACAGATTCCTTTTAATTAACCATTTAAAATTAATTATAATTATTATTTAATTTATTATTTTCTCGGGTAATGTTAGTGTAGGTTCAAATAGGTCAAAAAAAAATTGGAATTGAGAATAAAAATCGTGCGTTCGAAAATCGTATACGTGTAAAAGCAAGTTTTTCCAATTTTTTTATGTTAAAATAAAAATTCGATTTATCTCCAATATAAAATTGGAGTTGTCCTCACTTTTATAATAAAATCGCGTAGGTGTGAACGCCCCTTAATATGAGCACTATATTTATTTATTTAAAATACTTGATTAATTATATTGATTAATTATACTTGATTAATACTTATAGTTTAGACTGATATTTCATGTTTAATATTGTTTAGTAAACTATAATTATTAATAATCAATTAATAAGCAATTAGTTAATTTATTAATTGTTATTTAAATATCATTTCCTAAATGTTTTTTCTAAATCTTAATATTACTCCCTTTGTAGACTTGCAGCCTAATATCTCAGTTGGAGTGTCCAAAGCCGACCGAGAAGGACCTCTGTCTTCACAAGTGCAACGTTTTGACAAGTGGACATATATATCTTGGATAGCTTTACTTATATTTTTGGCAGTCGATGCAGTGAGTTCTAAACACTTTCAATCTCTAATGGCTTGTCTTCAGGCTTCCCATGAACACCTTGAGTGAATATTCCCAACATATGTTCATTTTATACAATATTTACAATTACCTTACCTCTGAAAAGGACTTACAGTATTATATCAGAAGTGACAAGGAATCAATGTAAATGACATTTTTTATTGTTTTTGCCAACATCATTTTTTTCTATAATAAAGTTTTTATGTCGTATGTTGTAAATTTGTGATATTTGACACGATGATATAAATCTGCCACCACAACAATAAATAATTAACAATACTGGATTAGTTTCTTAAATCAATTATATCCAGTGATAATTCTGCACCGATACGATAGAATTGACTTTGCTGTGTGAGGTAGTGATGGTGATGGAGAGGGAAAAGGTGTCATTATTTAACATAGGTGCAAAACCAACTAGAAATATCGGAGGTTCATTCGAGTGGGGGTGAAATCCCTTTTGTTTGCATTTCAATATTTCATTTAAACCAAAGTTAGACGTAAGAGAGAAATAACCAATTCTGTATTTATTAAGTCGGGGTATGAATGAAATAATATAGCGTAAGTATGATTAAAACAAAAAGAAAGTCTCGGAGAACACTAACTCATCGAATTTAACTGAACATACAATAGCTAGGGCTTCAGGTAGCATCGACTGGTACGAAGCTTGAGTATGTAGGTCCACACTGGAGAGAAAGGATGTCTGACTCGGATGGGTCTACAGAGGATTAATCATTTAGATTTAATGAATATTACGATATCTACCATTTAAATGCTATCTTTAGACCTCTAGACAACGTACTCGCATGTACTCACAACGTACTCGCAACGTACTCGCAACGTACTCGCAACGTACTCACAATGTACTCACAACGTACTCGCAACGTACTCGCAACGTACTCACAACGTACTCGCAACGTACTCGCAACGTACTCGCAACGTACTCACATGTACTCACAACGTACTAACAACGTACTCGCAACGTACTCGCAACGTACTAACAACGTACTCGCAACGTACTCACAACGTACTCACATGTATCCAGCCCAAGGTGATGAGATTTCTAGACTCTTGGACATCAAACAATTGTTCTTCATTCAACATATCGCAACTGTTGGCGGTACTGGTTTGTTTTGGGATTACTACAGTGGTGATGGTGAACTCGTTCTTACTCTGAGTGGACATGTAGTTAAGGTGTAGTTAAGGTGTAGTTGAGGTGTAGTTAAGGTGTAGTTAAGGTGTAGTTAAGGTGTAGTTGAGGTGTAGTTAAGGTGTATTTAAGGTGTAGTTAAGGTGTAGTTGAGGTGTAGTTAAGGTGTATTTAAGATGTAGTTAAGGTGTAGTTAAGGTGTAGTTAAGGTGTAGTTGAGGTGTAGTTAAAGTGTAGTTAAGGTGTAGTTGAGGTGTAGTTAAGGTGTATTTAAGATGTAGTTAAGGTGTAGTTAAGGTGTAGTTAAGGTGTAGTTGAGGTGTAGTTGAGGTGTAGTTAAAGTGTAGTTAAGGTGTAGTTGAGGTGTAGTTAAGGTGTAGTTAAGGTGTAGTTAAGGTGTAGTTAAGGTGTAGTTGAGGTGTAGTTAAGGTGTATTTAAGATGTAGTTAAGGTGTAGTTAAGGTGTAGTTAAGGTGTAGTTGAGGTGTAGTTGAGGTGTAGTTGAGGTGTAGTTAAGGTGTATTTAAGATGTAGTTAAGGTGTAATTAAGGTGTAGTTAAGGTGTAGTTGAGGTGTAGTTGAGGTGTAGTTGAGGTGTAGTTGAGGTGTAGTTAAGGTGTATTTAAGGTGTAGTTGAGGTGTAGTTAAGGTGTAGTTGAGGTGTAGTTGAGGTGTAGTTGAGGTGTAGTTAAGGTGTAGTTGAGGTGTAGTTGAGGTGTAGTTAAGGTGTATTTAAGGTGTAGTTGAGGTGTAGTTAAGGTGTAGTTAAGGTGTATTTAAGGTGTAGTTAAGGTGTAGTTAAGGTTTAATTAAGGTGTATTTAAGGTGTAGTTGAGGTGTAGTTAAGGTGTAGTTAAGGTGTATTTAAGGTGTAGTTAAGGTGTAGTTAAGGTTTAATTAAGGTGTATTTAAGGTGTAGTTGAGGTGTAGTTAAGGTGTATTTAAGGTGTAGTTAAGGTGTAGTTAAGGTGTAGTTAAGGTGTAGTTAAGGTGTAGTTAAGGTGTAGTTAAGGTTTAATTAAGGTTTAGTTAAGGTGTAGTTAAGGTGTAGTTAAGGTGTAGTTAAGGTGTAGTTGAGGTGTAGTTAAGGTGTAGTTAAGGTGTAGTTAAGGTGTATTTAAGGTGCAAGTCATGCAATTTTGTGTGGTAAAGACTTAGCATTAACAAATGATAAATGGGAAGAGGAGTGAAATTGAGGTGAAAAGAGGACGAGACTGAGGCAAGATTGAAGTTTACAGAAGTGAGAAGTAATATTAGGAAGTTGAAAGGGAGAAAAACTTGAGGAGAAAATAAAGTGGATATAAAAAAATAAATTATAGATTGAGGAAGTAAAGTACTGACCAAAAAGCCACAAAGAATTCCACAAGTTTCAAGATTACGTCGACTATTTGAAGAAGCTGATGAAAGGAAAAGAGAAGTCAAGCGTTGTGGTACATTTACCATACGCAGACTACCCGATGAAGAGGTAAAGTGGGAGGCTGGGCAAGGCTTGGTTCCACGGTCAAAACTCGGCTGGCTATCGGAAGAACTTACAGTTGGTGTTAGCGAAAGGGAGGTAGGAAGGGTAGGATGGTGAATCGAGGGGTCGTGTGTTAGAGGTGTAAAGTCATAACTGGCAGAGTAGTTGGGTTCTGTAGCAGCAGGTGTTACTTGGTGGTTTCTAGCAATAGTGGGTGTGGCTTGACGGGTTGATTGTTTATTCTGCTCCTCATTAAGTTTCATAGCTAAAATGAAGTCATTGTGTTCCTGAAAGGAATGAGTTAGAGTTCCTCACAATGTTAATAGCAATATTTAGGTGTCCTTTGGTTATTCAAAAGATCACGAATTATTAAATCAATATTTGAGATTTTATAAGTTCTTTATAAAAAATAAGAATCTGAAGTTAAAGTATTCCACAAGTAATAACCTGCTCATCTTTCTTATGCTGTTCTGATAATAGTTTGTGTTCATCTATAAGTCTTTGTTCCTCTTCCAAAGTCTCTCTTCTCTCTCGTATCATTTCATCCCTTCGACAAATCACAATCAATTCATCTTTTGTCCGTTCTGCCTTCTCAAATACATACTTCAGGTCCTGACATTGGTAGTATAGTGTGGTGTGGTAGTGTAGTGTGGTGTGGTAGTGTTGTGTGGTGTGGTAGTGTGGTGTGGTAGTGTAGTGTGGTGTGGTAGTGTTGTGTGGTGTGGTAGTGTTGTGTGGTGTGGTAATGTAGTGTGGTGTAGTGTGGTAGTGTGGTGTGGTGTGGTAGTGTGGTGTGGTAGTGTGGTGTGGTTTGGTAGTGTGGTGATATATTCAAATAACAATTAACAAACAACATTTAATTATATAATAATAAATATATTGTTTTAATATTTTATATCAGCTTAATTAAACTTTCCTAATATGTTTTATTTTTCAATAACTGACAAATGAAAACACATTTTGACAATAATAATAACTGCAACATTTCTTAATTTAAAACCAAACAAACCTTTGTGATTTTGTTTTTATCAACTATTTTTAGTAGTGAATAATCGGGATGTTTTGGTAGTTTTTCAATAAAAAGTCTGCAAAAAATGTACTAATAAATTAAATATCAAAATACAATTCAATAATAAAAGTGAAGTTTTTAATGAATTTAGAAGATGGATGTAGGGTAAAGGAACAAAGGTTATGAATTAACAATAGAAGATGGATGTAAGGTAAAGGAACAAACTTGATGAATTAACAGTAGAAGATGGATGTAGGGTAAAGGAACAAACTTGATGAATTAACAATAGAAGATGGATGTAGGGTAAAGGAACAAAGGTTATGAATTAACAATAGAAGATGGATGTAGGGTAAAGGAACAAACTTGATGAATTAACAATAGAAGATGGATGTAGGGTAAAGGAACAAACTTGATGAATTAACAATAGAAGATGGATGTAGGGTAAAGGAACAAACTTGATGAATTAACAATAGAAGATGGATGTAGGGTAAAGGAACAAAGGTTATGAATTAACAATAGAAGATGGATGTAGGCTAAAGGAACAAACTTGATGAATTAACAATAGAAGATGGATGTAGGGTAAAGGAACAAAGGTTATGAATTAACAATAGAAGATGGATGTAGGGTAAAGGAACAAACTTGATGAATTAACAATAGAAGATGGATGTAGGCTAAAGGAACAAACTTGATGAATTAACAGTAGAAGATGGATGTAGGGTAAAGGAACAAACTTGATGAATTAACAATAGAAGATGGATGTAGGGTGAAGGAACAAAGGTTATGAATTAACAATAGAAGATGGATGTAGGGTAAAGGAACAAACTTGATGAATTAACAATAGAAGATGGATGTAGGCTAAAGGAACAAACTTGATGAATTAACAGTAGAAGATGGATGTAGGGTAAAGGAACAAACTTGATGAATTAACAATAGAAGATGGATGTAGGGTGAAGGAACAAAGGTTATGAATTAACAGTAGAAGATGGATGTAGGGTAAAGGAACAAACTTGATGAATTAACAGTAGAAGATGGATGTAGGGTAAAGGAACAAACTTGATGAATTAACAATAGAAGATGGATGTAGGGTAAAGGAACAAAGGTTATGAATTAACAATAGAAGATGGATGTAGGGTAAAGGAACAAAGGTTATGAATTAACAATAGAAGATGGATGTAGGGTAAAGGAACAAACTTGATGAATTAACAGTAGAAGATGGATGTAGGGTAAAGGAACAAAGGTTATGAATTAACAATAGAAGATGGATGTAGGGTAAAGGAACAAACTTGATGAATTAACAGTAGAAGATGGATGTAGGGTTAAGGAACAAAGGTTATGAATTAACAATAGAAGATGGATGTAGGGTAAAGGAACAAACTTGATGAATTAACAATAGAAGATGGATGTAGGGTAAGGGAACAAAGGTTATGAATTAACAATAGAAGATGGATGTAGGGTAAAGGAACAAAGGTTATGAATTAACAATAGAAGATGGATGTAGGGTAAAGGAACAAACTTGATGAATTAACAATAGAAGATGGATGTAGGGTAAAGGAACAAACTTGATGAATTAACAATAGAAGATGGATGTAGGGTAAAGGAACAAACTTGATGAATTAACAATAGAAGATGGATGTAGGGTAAAGGAACAAAGGTTATGAATTAACAGTAGAAGATGGATGTAGGGTAAAGGAACAAACTTGATGAATTAACACTAGAAGATGGATGTAGGGTAAAGGAACAAACTTGATGAATTAACAATAGAAGATGGATGTAGGGTAAAGGAACAAAGGTTATGAATTAACAATAGAAGATGGATGTAGGGTAAAGGAACAAACTTGATGAATTAACAATAGAAGATGGATGTAGGGTAAAGGAACAAACTTGATGAATTAACAGTAGAAGATGGATGTAGGGTAAAGGAACAAACTTGATGAATTAACAATAGAAGATGGATGTAGGGTAAAGGAACAAACTTGATGAATTAACAATAGAAGATGGATGTAGGGTAAAGGAACAAACTTGATGAATTAACAATAGAAGATGGATGTAGGGTAAAGGAACAAACTTGATGAATTAACAATAGAAGATGGATGTAGGGTAAAGGAACAAACTTGATGAATTAACAATAGAAGATGGATGTAGGGTAAAGGAACAAACTTGATGAATTAACAATAGAAGATGGATGTAGGGTAAAGGAACAAACTTGATGAATTAACAATAGAAGATGGATGTAGGGTAAAGGAACAAACTTGATGAATTAACAATAGAAGATGGATGTAGGGTAAAGGAACAAACTTGATGAATTAACAATAGAAGATGGATGTAGGGTAAAGGAACAAACTTGATGAATTAACAATAGAAGATGGATGTAGGGTAAAGGAACAAACTTGATGAATTAACAGTAGAAGATGGATGTAGGGTAAAGGAACAAACTTGATGAATTAACAATAGAAGATGGATGTAGGGTAAAGGAACAAACTTGATGAATTAACAATAGAAGATGGATGTAGGGTAAAGGAACAAACTTGATGAATTAACAATAGAAGATGGATGTAGGGTAAAGGAACAAACTTGATGAATTAAC
This sequence comes from Osedax frankpressi, assembly GCA_964035775.1. Classification (NCBI taxonomy): domain Eukaryota; kingdom Metazoa; phylum Annelida; class Polychaeta; order Sabellida; family Siboglinidae; genus Osedax; species Osedax frankpressi. Next base: position 1,002,112 of record OZ038316.1, on the reverse strand, counting down.
AATAGAAGATGGATGTAGGGTAAAGGAACAAAGGTTATGAATTAACAATAGAAGATGGATGTAGGGTAAAGGAACAAACTTGATGAATTAACAGTAGAAGATGGATGTAGGGTAAAGGAACAAAGGTTATGAATTAACAGTAGAAGATGGATGTAGGGTAAAGGAACAAACTTGATGAATTAACACTAGAAGATGGATGTAGGGTAAAGGAACAAACTTGATGAATTAACAATAGAAGATGGATGTAGGGTAAAGGAACAAACTTGATGAATTAACAATAGAAGATGGATGTAGGGTAAAGGAACAAACTTGATGAATTAACAATAGAAGATGGATGTAGGGTAAAGGAACAAACTTGATGAATTAACAATAGAAGATGGATGTAGGGTAAAGGAACAAACTTGATGAATTAACAATAGAAGATGGATGTAGGGTAAAGGAACAAACTTGATGAATTAACAATAGAAGATGGATGTAGGGTAAAGGAACAAACTTGATGAATTAACAATAGAAGATGGATGTAGGGTAAAGGAACAAAGGTTATGAATTAACAATAGAAGATGGATGTAGGGTAAAGGAACAAACTTGATGAATTAACAATAGAAGATGGATGTAGGGTAAAGGAACAAACTTGATGAATTAACAATAGAAGATGGATGTAGGGTAAAGGAACAAAGGTTATGAATTAACAATAGAAGATGGATGTAGGGTAAAGGAACAAACTTGATGAATTAACAATAGAATATGGATGTAGGGTAAAGGAACAAACTTGATGAATTAACAATAGAAGATGGATGTAGGGTAAAGGAACAAACTTGATGAATTAACAATAGAAGATGGATGTAGGGTAAAGGAACAAACTTGATGAATTAACAATAGAAGATGGATGTAGGGTAAAGGAACAAAGGTTATGAATTAACAGTAGAAGATGGATGTAGGGTAAAGGAACAAACTTGATGAATTAACAATAGAAGATGGATGTAGGGTAAAGGAACAAACTTGATGAATTAACAATAGAAGATGGATGTAGGGTAAAGGAACAAACTTGATGAATTAACAATAGAAGATGGATGTAGGGTAAATGAACAAAGGTTATGAATTAACAATAGAAGATGGATGTAGGGTAAATGAACAAAGGTTATGAATTAACAGTAGAAGATGGATGTAGGGTAAAGGAACAAACTTGATGAATTAACAATAGAAGATGGATGTAGGGTAAAGGAACAAACTTGATGAATTAACAATAGAATATGGATGTAGGGTAAAGGAACAAACTTGATGAATTAACAATAGAAGATGGATGTAGGGTAAAGGAACAAACTTGATGAATTAACAATAGAAGATGGATGTAGGGTAAAGGAACAAACTTGATGAATTAACAATAGAAGATGGATGTAGGGTAAAGGAACAAAGGTTATGAATTAACAGTAGAAGATGGATGTAGGGTAAAGGAACAAACTTGATGAATTAACAATAGAAGATGGATGTAGGGTAAAGGAACAAACTTGATGAATTAACAATAGAAGATGGATGTAGGGTAAAGGAACAAACTTGATGAATTAACAATAGAAGATGGATGTAGGGTAAAGGAACAAACTTGATGAATTAACAATAGAAGATGGATGTAGGGTAAATGAACAAAGGTTATGAATTAACAGTAGAAGATGGATGTAGGGTAAAGGAACAAACTTGATGAATTAACAATAGAAGATGGATGTAGGGTAAATGAACAAAGGTTATGAATTAACAATAGAAGATGGATGTAGGGTAAAGGAACAAAGGTTATGAATTAACAATAGAAGATGGATGTAGGGTAAAGGAACAAAGGTTATGAATTAACAATAGAAGATGGATGTAGGGTAAAGGAACAAAGGTTATGAATTAACAATAGAAGATGGATGTAGGGTAAAGGAACAAACTTGATGAATTAACAGTAGAAGATGGATGTAGGGTAAAGGAACAAACTTGATGAATTAACAATAGAAGATGGATGTAGGGTAAAGGAACAAACTTGATGAATTAACAGTAGAAGATGGATGTAGGGTAAAGGAACAAAGGTTATGAATTAACAGTAGAAGATGGATATAGGGTAAAGGAACAAACTTGATGAATTAACAGTAGAAGATGGATGTAGGGTAAAGGAACAAAGGTTATGAATTAACAATAGAAGATGGATGTAGGGTAAAGGAACAAAGGTTATGAATTAACAATAGAAGATGGATATAGGGTAAAGGAACAAAGGTTATGAATTAACAATAGAAGATGGATGTAGGGTAAAGGAACAAACTTGATGAATTAACAGTAGAAGATGGATGTAGGGTAAAGGAACAAACTTGATGAATTAACAATAGAAGATGGATGTAGGGTAAAGGAACAAAGGTTATGAATTAACAATAGAAGATGGATGTAGGGTAAAGGAACAAACTTGATGAATTAACAATAGAAGATGGATGTAGGGTAAAGGAACAAAGGTTATGAATTAACAATAGAAGATGGATGTAGGGTAAAGGAACAAACTTGATGAATTAACAATAGAAGATGGATGTAGGGTAAAGGAACAAAGGTTATGAATTAACAATAGAAGATGGATGTAGGGTAAAGGAACAAACTTGATGAATTAACAGTAGAAGATGGATGTAGGGTAAAGGAACAAAGGTTATGAATTAACAATAGAAGATGGATGTAGGGTAAAGGAACAAACTTGATGAATTAACAATAGAAGATGGATGTAGGGTAAAGGAACAAAGGTTATGAATTAACAATAGAAGATGGATGTAGGGTAAAGGAACAAACTTGATGAATTAACAGTAGAAGATGGATGTAGGGTAAAGGAACAAACTTGATGAATTAACAATAGAAGATGGATGTAGAGTAAAGGAACAAAGGTTATGAATTAACAATAGAAGATGGATGTAGGCTAAAGGAACAAACTTGATGAATTAACAATAGAAGATGGATGTAGGGTAAAGGAACAAAGGTTATGAATTAACAATAGAAGATGGATGTAGGGTAAAGGAACAAACTTGATGAATTAACAGTAGAAGATGGATGTAGGGTAAAGGAACAAACTTGATGAATTAACAGTAGAAGATGGATGTAGGGTAAAGGAACAAACTTGATGAATTAACAATAGAAGATGGATGTAGGGTAAAGGAACAAACTTGATGAATTAACAATAGAAGATGGATGTAGGGTAAAGGAACAAACTTGATGAATTAACAATAGAAGATGGATGTAGGGTAAAGGAACAAACTTGATGAATTAACAATAGAAGATGGATGTAGGGTAAAGGAACAAACTTGATGAATTAACACTAGAAGATGGATGTAGGGTAAAGGAACAAAGGTTATGAATTAACAGTAGAAGATGGATGTAGGGTAAAGGAACAAAGGTTATGAATTAACAATAGAAGATGGATGTAGGGTAAAGGAACAAACTTGATGAATTAACAATAGAAGATGGATGTAGGGTAAAGGAACAAAGGTTATGAATTAACAATAGAAGATGGATGTAGGGTAAAGGAACAAACTTGATGAATTAACAGTAGAAGATGGATGTAGGGTAAAGGAACAAACTTGATGAATTAACAGTAGAAGATGGATGTAGGGTAAAGGAACAAAGGTTATGAATTAACAATAGAAGATGGATGTAGGGTAAAGGAACAAACTTGATGAATTAACAATAGAAGATGGATGTAGGGTAAAGGAACAAAGGTTATGAATTAACAATAGAAGATGGATGTAGGGTAAAGGAACAAACTTGATGAATTAACAGTAGAAGATGGATGTAGGGTAAAGGAACAAACTTGATGAATTAACAATAGAAGATGGATGTAGAGTAAAGGAACAAAGGTTATGAATTAACAATAGAAGATGGATGTAGGCTAAAGGAACAAACTTGATGAATTAACAATAGAAGATGGATGTAGGGTAAAGGAACAAAGGTTATGAATTAACAATAGAAGATGGATGTAGGGTAAAGGAACAAACTTGATGAATTAACAGTAGAAGATGGATGTAGGGTAAAGGAACAAACTTGATGAATTAACAGTAGAAGATGGATGTAGGGTAAAGGAACAAACTTGATGAATTAACAATAGAAGATGGATGTAGGGTAAAGGAACAAACTTGATGAATTAACAATAGAAGATGGATGTAGGGTAAAGGAACAAACTTGATGAATTAACAATAGAAGATGGATGTAGGGTAAAGGAACAAACTTGATGAATTAACAATAGAAGATGGATGTAGGGTAAAGGAACAAACTTGATGAATTAACACTAGAAGATGGATGTAGGGTAAAGGAACAAAGGTTATGAATTAACAGTAGAAGATGGATGTAGGGTAAAGGAACAAAGGTTATGAATTAACAATAGAAGATGGATGTAGGGTAAAGGAACAAACTTGATGAATTAACAATAGAAGATGGATGTAGGGTAAAGGAACAAAGGTTATGAATTAACAATAGAAGATGGATGTAGGGTAAAGGAACAAACTTGATGAATTAACAGTAGAAGATGGATGTAGGGTAAAGGAACAAACTTGATGAATTAACAGTAGAAGATGGATGTAGGGTAAAGGAACAAAGGTTATGAATTAACAATAGAAGATGGATGTAGGGTAAAGGAACAAACTTGATGAATTAACAATAGAAGATGGATGTAGGGTAAAGGAACAAACTTGATGAATTAACAATAGAAGATGGATGTAGGGTAAAGGAACAAACTTGATGAATTAACAATAGAAGATGGATGTAGGGTAAAGGAACAAACTTGATGAATTAACAGTAGAAGATGGATGTAGGGTAAAGGAACAAACTTGATGAATTAACAGTAGAAGATGGATGTAGGGTAAAGGAACAAAGGTTATGAATTAACAATAGAAGATGGATGTAGGGTAAAGGAACAAAGGTTATGAATTAACAATAGAAGATGGATGTAGGGTAAAGGAACAAAGGTTATGAATTAACAATAGAAGATGGATGTAGGGTAAAGGAACAAAGGTTATGAATTAACAATAGAAGATGGATGTAGGGTAAAGGAACAAAGGTTATGAATTAACAATAGAAGATGGATGTAGGGTAAAGGAACAAAGGTTATGAATTAACAATAGAAGATGGATGTAGGGTAAAGGAACAAAGGTTATGAATTAACAATAGAAGATGGATGTAGGGTAAAGGAACAAAGGTTATGAATTAACAATAGAAGATGGATGTAGGGTAAAGGAACAAACTTGATGAATTAACAATAGAAGATGGATGTAGGGTAAAGGAACAAAGGTTATGAATTAACAATAGAAGATGGATGTAGGGTAAAGGAACAAACTTGATGAATTAACAGTAGAAGATGGATGTAGGGTTAAGGAACAAAGGTTATGAATTAACAATAGAAGATGGATGTAGGGTAAAGGAACAAACTTGATGAATTAACAATAGAAGATGGATGTAGGGTAAGGGAACAAAGGTTATGAATTAACAATAGAAGATGGATGTAGGGTAAAGGAACAAAGGTTATGAATTAACAATAGAAGATGGATGTAGGGTAAAGGAACAAACTTGATGAATTAACAATAGAAGATGGATGTAGGGTAAAGGAACAAACTTGATGAATTAACAATAGAAGATGGATGTAGGGTAAAGGAACAAACTTGATGAATTAACAATAGAAGATGGATGTAGGGTAAAGGAACAAACTTGATGAATTAACAATAGAAGATGGATGTAGGGTAAAGGAACAAACTTGATGAATTAACAGTAGAAGATGGATGTAGGGTAAAGGAACAAACTTGATGAATTAACAATAGAAGATGGATGTAGGGTAAAGGAACAAAGGTTATGAATTAACAATAGAAGATGGATGTAGGGTAAAGGAACAAACTTGATGAATTAACAGTAGAAGATGGATGTAGGGTAAAGGAACAAAGGTTATGAATTAACAATAGAAGATGGATGTAGGGTAAAGGAACAAACTTGATGAATTAACAATAGAAGATGGATGTAGGGTAAAGGAACAAACTTGATGAATTAACAATAGAAGATGGATGTAGGGTAAAGGAACAAACTTGATGAATTAACAATAGAAGATGGATGTAGGGTAAAGGAACAAACTTGATGAATTAACAGTAGAAGATGGATGTAGGGTAAAGGAACAAAGGTTATGAATTAACAATAGAAGATGGATGTAGGGTAAAGGAACAAACTTGATGAATTAACAATAGAAGATGGATGTAGGGTAAAGGAACAAACTTGATGAATTAACAGTAGAAGATGGATGTAGGGTAAAGGAACAAAGGTTATGAATTAACAATAGAAGATGGATGTAGGGTAAAGGAACAAACTTGATGAATTAACAATAGAAGATGGATGTAGGGTAAAGGAACAAACTTGATGAATTAACAATAGAAGATGGATGTAGGGTAAAGGAACAAAGGTTATGAATTAACAATAGAAGATGGATGTAGGGTAAAGGAACAAACTTGATGAATTAACAATAGAAGATGGATGTAGGGTAAAGGAACAAAGGTGATGAATTAACAATAGAAGATGGATGTAGGGTAAAGGAACAAACTTGATGAATTAACAGTAGAAGATGGATGTAGGGTAAAGGAACAAAGGTTATGAATTAACAGTAGAAGATGGATGTAGGGTAAAGGAACAAAGGTTATGAATTAACAGTAGAAGATGGATGTAGGGTAAAGGAACAAAGGTTATGAATTAACAATAGAAGATGGATGTAGGGTAAAGGAACAAACTTGATGAATTAACAATAGAAGATGGATGTAGGGTAAAGGAACAAACTTGATGAATTAACAATAGAAGATGGATGTAGGGTAAAGGAACAAAGGTTATGAATTAACAATAGAAGATGGATGTAGGGTAAAGGAACAAACTTGATGAATTAACAATAGAAGATGGATGTAGGGTAAAGGAACAAAGGTTATGAATTAACAATAGAAGATGGATGTAGGGTAAAGGAACAAACTTGATGAATTAACAATAGAAGATGGATGTAGGGTAAAGGAACAAACTTGATGAATTAACAGTAGAAGATGGATGTAGGGTAAAGGAACAAAGGTTATGAATTAACAATAGAAGATGGATGTAGGGTAAAGGAACAAACTTGATGAATTAACAATAGAAGATGGATGTAGGGTAAAGGAACAAACTTGATGAATTAACAATAGAAGATGGATGTAGGGTAAAGGAACAAACTTGATGAATTAACAATAGAAGATGGATGTAGGGTAAAGGAACAAAGGTTATGAATTAACAGTAGAAGATGGATGTAGGGTAAAGGAACAAAGGTTATGAATTAACAATAGAAGATGGATGTAGGGTAAAGAAACAAACGTTATGAATTTCGAATAAAGAATAAAAGCTGCTTCGTAGTTTTTTTCTTCTGCATAAACATCGGCCATTTTGATGATCATGTGACCGGATCGCAAGTATTTGATAGCGCTGATGGAGACATCGATATCAACTGTGCAACCAAACTCACAAATTGCTCGTACACGTTCTGCTGGATCCCTAACATGTTCAAACATGTCTCCGTGAATGATATCGTAACTAATTATTTAGCTCATGATGTAGCCATGTAGCCATATAGCAAATGAAGTCTATACTGCAGTCAATCTTAATGTGTTCGATGTCTGTGTGTTAATGGTTTGTATGTGCGTTAGTGGTGTATTTGTGTGTGTTAATGGTATGTATGTGTGCGTTAATGGTATGTATGTGTGCGTTAATGGTATGTATTTGTATGTGTGTTAGTGGTGTATTTGTGTGTGTGGTGTAAGTAATACCATACAAAGTCTCTCTCAAATCTGACTTCTGTATTAGACAACTAAAGGTTAAATAAAAGCAAAATTAATGATTTACAACAAAAAATAAATGATTTGCTATAATCATATAATTATATTTATTAATCGCATACATGCACACACACACACACACACACACACGCACATACACATTGACACACACACATACATACACACATGCATACACATTGACACACACATACACACACAGATACACTCACACACACGCACACACATACACACACATGCATACACACACACACACACACACACACACGCACATACACATTGACACACACGCACATACACATTGACACATACATGCACATACATACACACATGCATACACATTGACACACACATACACACACAGATACACTCACACACACGCATACACATACACACACATGCATACACACACACATACACACACACACATTAACACACACACACACACATACACATGCATACATTGTACATAATTTAAGTACATGTATAAATTATTCATATAATCAATAAAGTTAAGAATAAACATTCCATATACAAATGTGTAGTATGTCATTGTCTACTTGTAGAACTTACTTACTTATAATATATATGATTAAAAACACATATATTGGATTGAATTACCTTTGCGTTACATTAGATGTAGTATAATAAACAATATTTAAATATATCAAAATATCTATTCATATATAATAATATTAAATCAAAATACATAGATAAATGTCAAATATATAAATATTATTATATTATAATTATATTATAATTGCAATATTTCAGTGTAAAAATATATGTTGTCCGTTATGAAATTATTCATTAATCTTTAAAAGTGTTATTTACTATCACTAAATGATATAGATATGTATATAGCTCTAAATATAGTATTATTGTTATTAAATGTATTATGTTTTTAAACATATATCCAAGATTATCAAGATACCAGTTAGAAAGAGATGATTCACAATATAATTATTTGGTTATATAATTTGTTTCCTATAACTTCTCTGACAACAACTACATACATATCATCATCTATTTCTCTCATTTCAAACATGTATAATTATCAAATATCGTAAAAAAACAGTAAAATAATAATAAGAAATCAGAAACCTACTTTATTCAAGTTTTTCCTTTGTTATATATACTAGGAAATGATGATGGAAAAGTAATAAATTATATCATAATCCATTGCAATCAATTACAATCATATTTACATTGCTCTTTTTACTTGCATTCCATATATACAATATAAGCAGATGATTAATAATACCGATTGATATTGAAATGGAAATTTTATTTACATAAGATCATTGTAACCATAGATACTCTGCATTCATATAGTATTGCATATATGTATATATATATATATATATATATACATTATATACATATATGCATCATGTATGCATTAGCACGGCAATCTACCCTATATGATTTATTGGTAATTTATCGATAAGTAATAACATTGAGATATAATTTTTATATCGTTTAGAGTTATCTACGACTATGCCGTGTTTCCTCAATGATAGCATCTGCAATACGACGTTGGCGTCGCGAACCATCAACAAATACAAGTCATACTATGTTAATTGTTTTCTCATATATCAAATGTCATATATTATAAAATAAATGTACATCTTTCTATGCATTCATAATAAATCATATAACTTAATAATACATCAATAACTGTATTACAAGTTATATACTTATTTAATAATTGAGTAATTGATAGTCTAAAATGTATAAATGTGTACACAAATTATTAATAGTTTACATTAAATTATTGATATGATATAAATTAACCTGTTCCCGTCAAAAATAAAAATACTTTTATAATTTAATATTAAGCAAGGTGTTGTCAAATAGAATAAGAAATAAATAATTATAAGAAAATTATAAATATATTTATTTATTTACCATAGATTATAAATACCTGTAGAATAAATATATAAATATAGATTAAATGAATGAATTTGTTATGAATCACACTAAACATATTTTTATTTTATGTATGCATATAATATTCATAGAATGTTGAATTTTAAAATAATTTAAACATTCCTAATAATATGCATTCTACTTTATAAATTAAACATTTGGAGAAATTGAAGTATTCATTTTGTATTTAACACAGCAACTTATTTCCTATTTTGTATTTAACACAGCAACTTATTTCCTATTTTGTATTTAACACAGCAACTTATTTCCTATTTTGTATTTAACACAGCAACTTATTTCCTATTTTGTATTTAACACAGCAACTTATTTCCTATTTTGTATTTGACACAGCAACTTATTTCCTATTTTGTATTTGACACAGCAACTTATTTCCTATTTTGTATTTGACACAGCAACTTATTTCCTATTTTGTATTTGACACAGCAACTTATTTCCTATTTTGTATTTAACACATCAACTTATTTCCTATTTTGTATTTAACACAGCAACTTATTTCCTATTTTGTATTTGACACAGCAACTTATTTCCTATTTTGTATTTGACACAGCAACTTATTTCCTATTTTGTATTTGACACAGCAACTTATTTCCTATTTTGTATTTAACACATCAACTTATTTCCTATTTTGTATTTGACACAGCAACTTATTTCCTATTTTGTATTTAACACAGCAACTTATTTCCTATTTTGTATTTGACACAGCAACTTATTTCCTATTTTGTATTTGACACAGCAACTTATTTCCTATTTTGTATTTGACACAGCAACTTATTTCCTATTTTGTATTTAACACATCAACTTATTTCCTATTTTGTATTTGACACAGCAACTTATTTCCTATTTTGTATTTGACACAGAAACTTATTTCCTATTTTGTATTTGACACAGCAACTTATTTCCTATTTTGTATTTGACACAGCAACTTATTTCCTATTTTGTATTTAACACATCAACTTATTTCCTATTTTGTATTTGACACAGAAACTTATTTCCCATTTTGTATTTAACACATCAACTTATTTCCTATTTTGTATTTGACACAGAAACTTATTTCCCATTTTTAATTATGTAGTTATGGTACGTTATATGGTAGGCTATATGGTACGTTATATGGTACTCTATATGGTACACTATATGGTACGCTATATGGTACACTATATGGTACACTGTATGGTACGCTATATGATCTACAGATTAATTATTTAATTATTGAATACATGCAATGTTATAATTACCATTATTAGTTGTTATTAAAGTTATTAGTGGATATGAAAGTTATTATTTGGGATTACCAATATTAGTGTGTATTGCCATTATGTGTGGGTATTACCGTACTTACTAACTTTAAGCAACTTACCTAACCTAGGATATACATTAAAAATTATGAAGTTCATGACATATATATTTTCTAAAGCTCATTCT
>OZ038316.1:925363-990714 GCA_964035775.1 Osedax frankpressi | reverse complement strand
ATATATATATATATATATAATATGTTAATATATATATATATATATATATATTACATATATATATATATATATATATATTACACATATATATATATATATATATATATATATATATATATATATTACATATATATATATATATATTACATATATATATATATATATATATGTAATATATATATATATATATATATATATATATATATATATATGTGTAATATATATATATATATATATATATGTAATATATATATATATATATATATATATATATGTAATATATATATATATATATATATATATATATTACATATATATATATATATATATATATTACACATATATATATATATATATATATATATATATATATATATATATTACATATATATATATATATATATATGTAATATATATATATATATATGTAATATATATATATATATATATATATATATATATATATATATATGTGTAATATATATATATATATATATATATGTAATATATATATATATATATATATATATATATATATATAAACTATAAGGATAATAAAAGTGTACAAGATAAATACACGAATACAAAAGTGATATATAACAAGAATTGATACAAATAATTTTTAATATAAATAAAAATAAAATAAATAAAAATACACTGTCTTAAATATTTTATAAAATTTAAAAAATTGTTGTTAGTTTCTTTTAAATATTATTATTAGTTATTATAATATTATCATTAGTAGGTAAAATTGTATTGTTTATTAAAATATAATTAATCGTTTTATTATTATTTTTAATATTGACATTTGTTATTGTTCTATATATGTGTCGTTTTTGTAATATTATTTTTATTAATTTAAATCAGTTTAAATTATTTGACTAATAATAGATGTAATAATAGCTTATACAGTAGACCTTAGACAGTAGGGCTTACGCAATAGGGCTTATACAGTAAGGTTCATACAATATACCTCACATAGTAGGGATTATGCAATAGGGCTTATGCAGTAGGGCTTACACAATAGGGCTTACTCAGTGGAGCTTATACAGTAGGGCTTACAGAATAGACCTTACACAATAGGGCTTATACAGTAGACCTTACACAATATACCTCACATAGTAGGGATTATGCAATAGGGCTTACGCAGTAGGGCTTACACGATAGGGCTTACTCAGTGGAGCTTACACAATAGACCTTACACAATATACCTTACACAGTAGACCATACACAATATACTTTACACAGTAGGATTCACACAGTAGACCTTACACAGTAGACCTTACACAGTAGACCTTACACAGTAGGGCTTACACAGTATATCTTACACAGTAGGGCTTACACAGTAGGGCTTACACAGTAGGGCTCACACAGTAGGGCCTACAATAATACATAAATGCTTATTTAAAATAATATTTATATTGTGATATCAAATATTACATACTGTAATATTATTTAATATTTGTATGTATTATCTGTCCTCTATGTCGTCTATATCCTAGAGGATATGATTGGATTTATATTAAATACAGCTTATGTATAAATCATTTATAAACGACGTGATAACATTATGATCCCAAACAATGGTTACTGACCATTGGTCAGGCTTATAAGCATATTATTATATGGATGATTCTAATAACACTATTGTATGTTGTTATTTCTTTAAAATTCATATGTATGCATAATGTCATTATTTTACTAATTGCATATTTTATAATTTATTTATTTATAAAATAATAATGCAACATTTAAATCAACGATGTTCCAATAATTTTTGTAATCTAATTTATTTTGTATATTTGTAGTTTCCTTCTGGGTATTATTCAATATACAGATCATCAATGACATGTAACATTAAAATATATATGATTAAGGCATTATAGTATTAATAATACTATTACATAAATATAAATCATGAACAATGTTATCAAATTTAATCAAAACAAAACAAATATATATCATAAATTAAATACAAATTACTCTATTATATTTATATTATATCTGAGAAATATAAAAACTTATACAAATATTTATATATTTGATAAAATAAACCAAATACAGCTATCAAATACAAATGTAATAAAACATATAATAAAATTAATTATTTGAAACTATTAACCTATGACCTTATTCTTTGTCTTGATTATGATTATATTCTCGAATATAAAGTATAATCAGAAAATAATATTGATAGGGAAACTCGTGACATATATCGGACATCCAATAATGATTCAGCATAGATATTCAAATTTCTCATTTGTCATTCAAATCTAGATGGCTATAAAAACAACTGCATTCATCTATTCTACATATCACAATTTACTCATAATTCTACTAATTCACATAATTCTACAGTCTGTATTTGTTCAACATTGAATGTAAGTTATGTTATGCATATATATATATATATATATATATATATATATATATAATATCGTGGAATGATGGAGCGTCGATCATAAGGCACATATGGGTTGATAATGGTTTGCTTAATTTAATACTATCATAAATGGGTGGCATTTCTAAAAATAATAAATAAGAAATTAGAAACTTTTATATTTAAATTCAACAATATTTAAATACTATATAATTTTAATACTACTACAATTAAAATCAATTTGATTTACAGATGTGTTCCACAACCCCCAAATTATATTATTTCGATATCAAGGGAAGAGCAGAAGTGACTCGGCAAATGTTCAATTTAGCATCAGTTAAATTCGAAGACATCAGGTATTCCTTTGAAGAATGGGGTCAACTGAAGTCGTCTGGAAATACAGGTTATTTTAAGTTCTTTATGGTATGTGTAAAATATTTGCAAAGCTTAAATAATAACGTAAGTGATGCCAAACTATTTATATACGTACTATATTGTAATATGAGTACATTTTACTATACTATTATGATTCTAATTATGATTAATAATTCTATGAGTATGCATTATAAACGTATTCAAATATATATACGATTATTGACTATAGGATAGTTATATTATTAATGTAATCTCTCGTTTAATATAAATTGAACTGTTAATAGTTAGATGTATTATATATAGACAATACTATTATTATGTTTCTATTTCAGAAGCACCATTCGGTCAACTGCCTTTACTAAAAATAAGCAGTGATGTAATGATATGTCAATCACACGCTATTGAATACTACGTTGCTAAGAAACATGGTTAGATATACTTATTTTCTAAGTAGAGTAACTCGAATAACTCGAGTAGATCTACTCACTAATTACTTAGTAGTGTTAAATAATCCTTATACGGTATCTATAGGTACGACTCATCTGCACATATATTCATTGTTTGTCTTTGTTTATTAAATATCACCTGTAATATGACATAACTGTTCTTAATTGTGAATGATCTAATACATATATATATATATATGAATAGGTTTTTTGGGAAATAATTTACAAGATGAAACCAGAATAATAATGATTTCAAATTGTGTGGACGATATTATAACACCTATACAAAAATTGTTTTCTCTGAAAAGCGATGAAAAAGTAGGTTGAATATTTAATTAATATATATATCAATGATAGTAAGTCAATTATTGGTGTTTAGGTATAGAAATAATATGTATTCGGTAATAAAATGTTGCAGGATAAAGTAAGAATGAAATACGAAAATGAAAACCTAGACGACTTCTTAAAAAAACTTACTTCTCTTTTACAAATGAATAGTAAAAATTCAATGTTCTTCTGTGACAAAAAGGTATACATTTTATTTTAATTATCTGTTTACTTCTATTCGATGTTTTAGTAAATATATACAGTTAAGGAATCATTAGAAATTAATAACTTTATATTCAGAATACAAATCTAATGAAATATTTTATTGGTATTAGAAGTATTTTTATTTCCTTATCAATATATATTCATTAAACATATACACCGAATTTTCTATTGAACTGGTAAACTTAGTAGGTATATTAATGGATATTTAATTATTTACAGATTTCTCTGGCAGATCTGAGATCAGTATCGGTTTTTGCATTCTTTAAATTCTTTGATGTTAAATTCGACGAAAAGAAATATCCGGAGTTGATTAAATTGAGAGATCACGTGTTGATAGAGACGAAACTTAAACAAGTGAAACTTGAATAAGATATAAAATAATAATATATATGTTACTCAGTATTGATATGTATAACGTTATTCCTGTATTATAGACATTTCTAATATAAATACTGTTTTCAATATATTATTAGTATGCACTACAAATTAATATAAACACACATATTTATTATTACTAAATTATAAGATTGTATTGCGATGCACACATTTAAATACTTCAATAAATATTTAAACATTCTCAAGTCAAATGAATATTTTCATATTTAGATACTAGATATATTAAATCATATAATATACCATATGTATTATAATTAAATAATAATTATTATAAAATATAGATATGGTGCTGAAATCACTACACGAAGACGATAATGTTGTATCTCCTATATATCTAAATATATAATGAATGTATTACTATTTTAGCAAAAAAACGTTAGACTAGGTGTTAATTGAAAATTAAATTTCTATTCATTTAATTAAACTTCATGCAATCTAAATATTAAATATTCATATCGGTTTTATAATTATATTAACAAATAAGTTTTCCATGAATTTAGGTTATATTATAATCATAATCTAACTTCTTAATTTGTATATAGAAATATATTGTTTACGTTATATCTATTCAAATATAAACAACAATTTATTATATGAATAAATAATATCCATTTGTCATAAAAAATGTATACGATTATTTATGGTATTATTTATATTATATGTAAGTATAAGATCTAAGAACTGTATCAATATTTTCATTCTTTCAATTCTTTAAAGTTCAATTTGACGAAAAAAAATATCCGGATTTGATTAAGTTGAGAGGTCACGTATTGATATACATTTCAAGTAATATATTATATTTATAGGTATAATTTTTATTATTCGAAATTTCTATTTAGTACCTATTTACTAAATAGAAAAGTTAAATAATAATAATAATAAAAATATATATTTAAATACAAATCTATAATCTTCATATTATATTATAAAACTAGGACAATTTTAATCATTATTTATTAGATTTAAATGATTTGTATCCATATTTGCAATATTCAATTCTCTTTATAATCGTTATCAATTGAATATTAATTTGAACTTTTCTTAATCTTTGCGAAATATACTCTTGAAACAACTTTCTTCATCTGAATCGCTATCTTCAAATTCGCTAGAAAGTGGTGCTCCCATTATCATTATCTTTCTATTTCCATAATTTAAAACTTTACCTTCCAATTCTTGAATTTCTTCGGTTTGTGATTCTAAGAATGTAAAAAAATCCTCTTCAACAGTTTCTTCCCCTTCTTTTTCGAAATTTTTAACTTTTTCAATGAAATTATTGCAGATTTCCTCTTTTATCTCTTCTTCGGAATCACTTTTATCAACTTGTACCTCTTTAACAACTTCATATTCTTCACTCGAATTTCTTTCGTCATTTACAAAATTCCCGTCCTGAAAATCAATAACGAATTCATCCCCGGAATCAGAATCGTCATCGCTACATAATGACATTTCCTCGCAGCTACTCTCAGCCTCGTTTTCATCTCGATCACTCTCTGTATCGGATCCATATTCTTCGCTGATTTCTTCATCAGATTCATTAGATGCTCGATTAACTTCTAATATGTCTTCAAAGTAATTCAATATCGTCACGTCAATCGCTATACTACTTATTTTCTGGTCAATACGATGTTCAATATTTTTCATCTCTTGCACAATTTCAACTCTTGGGATTTCTTCTTTCTTGGTGGTTTCTTTTTCATCAGAACCTTCGATTTCTTTATTAGGCATCGTATATAGTTCTACAATAAATAAATAGAAGTAAAATAAGAAATTTAATATCTCACTGAATGTATTGAATGTATAGAATAACACCTTTGTTTATTAATATTAATATTTATTCTTATAAATATAATAAATCAATTATTATTATTATAATTAATAATAATAATAATAATAATAATAATAATAATAATAATATTAATAATAATAATAATAATAATAATAATAATAATAATAATAATAATAATAATAATAATAATAATAATAATAATAATAATAATAATAATAAACAATATTAATTCATATGAATTAATATACTATATGTTATAAAAACATATTATTTTGTTAACAAATTATTATGATCTACATATGATATTGTAATAATACTTTCTATTTATAAAGTAACTCTCATTTCGAAGCGAAAATATAAAGTTTAATTTTATGTATTATTATAATAATCATATTTATAAAACAACTTCAAATTTCATTCACAATATATTATATTTAATCATATTGTGAAAAATGCTACTTTATTTGTAAAAAGTATATATCTAAAATACTATTAATATAAGTATATAGGTAGTATAAATATAGGAATATTTAATTATATAGATAGTCTTTTAATTGAAGATAAATAGTAAGCTATCGAATACAAAAATATATATATAGATATTGCACAACAATTTATAACAATAATTACCAATTTACAATTATATAATACTATTATACATTATTCTATTTAATAATATATTTATACAAATATATGTCATAATTAAGTTTTTTTTATAACATCATGATATATTAACTAATTATATATTAAAATAATGTTTATTAAGTATAATAGAACAAATTCATAACTGATAATTACATTTATATATATATATATATATATATATATATATATATATATATATATATATATATATTACATGTATATTAGAATATATATTACAAAATGTAATTACAAATTAATGGCCTCCTTCTAGATTCGCAGAATTCAATCTGAATATAGTAATTATATGTAAAGTATACTAGATAGGAATTGTTTTAACTAGTCTTAATATATACACAAAGTATTAGTGTTTTAATATGTGTATGTTATTATGTTCGTGTTATATTAGTGTTTTATGAATGTTATTGTATTAGTGTTATATTAGTGTTTTAACATAGGAATGTTATTGTATTAGTGTTATATTAGTGTTTTATGAATGTTATTGTATTAGTGTTATATTAGTGTTTTAACATAGGAATGTTATTGTATTAGTGTTATATTAGTGTTTTAACATAGGAATGTTATTGTATTAGTGTTATATTAGTGTTTTATGAATGTTATTGTATTAGTGTTATATTAGTATTTTAACATAGGAACGTTATTTTATTATTGATAAAAGAATTGACATTTTTTAATTTATCTATTTTTTTAAAAATTTTATATAAATTAATCACATAACTAATTGTTATTTATAGTCCATGTATAATGATTATATATATATATATATATATATATATATTACAAATGATCTACAGTTAATTCTCAAGGTCATCAACATAACTAATATTCTCTATTCGAAATATTACTATAACACATTTTATTGAATACTATATCTAGCTAGCATATCTACCCTGACATAATAATGCATAGATGATAAAATAATCCATTTTTGCATGCATAATTTATTATATAATTTGCAATACTTTTTGTGATATATGAAAAAACTTTATAAAACTATTACATTATTCTGTTTGCTGGACATGTCATTAACCTAGAATGATATTCGTACTACCTAAATTTATTCATATCAATATCTTATAAACCATTCTATAACCATCTGTGATTCGATTTAATCCAACAGAAGATATTTTAAAGAATGAATCATTTTATTTAATGACATAACCGAACATTAGGAACAGCTCCAATACGTATTGTCATATCATTCTTTATATTAATTTTATATTTAGATTTATTTATGTATCGATATTATATTATTATATAAGTTATGTTAACAACAATTTATTATTATAATAACTGGCAGTTATTATTTAAATTATGTTATTATTAAAAATGAAAGTTATTATTAAATTACAAGCTACCGTATTATATTATACAATCTTATATAAGAATAACAAAATTGGAATAATTATAGATACATATAAATGTTATAATTACGAATGCTTATAAATTAATTCTAGTATTATTCCCAAGTTAAGCAACAAGTTACGTCATTTATCTCAATCAATTAGCAAGTGAATACACTCGTAATTAAAAGTATATTATAGAATGATTTTAAAATTACAAATTAATTATTGTACTAATAGTACAAATACTATTAATTAATTAATATACCTATAAGTAGGAGTATGTTATTTTATATGTTTATATTTCAATTAATACAGAAGTACTAACTTTTAATTACTAAAGTTTCAAATATTAATAAACTTGAATTTTCAATGTAATATATAAATCCTGTACTTAGTTTTCTAACAATAATATTTTATAATAATATTTGTATAATAATAATTATATTTGCAAGTAAAATTTAGAAATTAATACAATGTTTTTAAAAAATGATAAAGATTGCAAATAAAATTAATTCCTGAAAATTTAAATAATTTTAAAATAAAAAATTTTAATAATTTGTATTCATTATTTATTGGGTACATTGTAAAGTAAACAACAATAGTCATGTATTCGTCAAACGTAGAAAATACTTAAATCCAATTACTATTCCATCTAAACACTAATGCATTAATAATTCAAAGTGAATCATATTTCAAAATTGTTATATCTCTAGCGATTATTGTTATGCAATCATACTTGGAAATAATTTGCATTTATATAATGAATAAAAGTAAATACAAATATTAAAATTTGATACGCATTATAATGAATACACAATAATTATTAATTGTTTAATTATTAATAATGTGATAGTGTTGCAATGATGTGCACCATATCTGATATGATATGTGATATATTACGCAATACGTATATGGCATTATATAGTATATAGTACATAGGCTATACAATATGTAATCATTTCAAGTAATGCATATATATATATATATACATGTTTGTGTGTGTATGTGTGTGTGTGTGTGTGTGTGTGTGTGTGTGTGTGTGTGTGTGTGTGTGCGGGTGTGTGTGTGTGTGCGGGTGTGTGTGTGTGTGCGGGTGTATGATTTTAATTAACACAAATTTACTAATTTAGATCTATTAATATATATTATATATAGCTGTAAATTGGCTATAGCTAATTATGTTATATTATTTTATATAGAACATAAGATAATTAGTATTTTAATGAGAGAATATATAATGCATATATATTAATATTAATATATTTAATATTTTAATTAATAAATTAATAATCCATGAAGCAATATCAATATATAATAAAACTTATTAAAGAGAATACGATAATTTTAATAGAAGAAATATATCACACGATATCAATATTATATAGACCATGGTCTGCGTGTCTGCTATAGGTAAACTAATACGATAGTTCAGATAGGTTAAATACGGTATAAAATAGATATTCCCTGGATGTCTGTTAAGATAGAGCGGCATAAGCAGCTTCCGTTTCATCCTTCCTTATCTATTGACAATGAAGGATCTCAGTTAAATAAAGCGTATGTCCTACAAAGAGTAGAACAAACACTAAACCACTTCCGATTGCTATTCAAACCAATTGTTTACAGCTGCATCGCATGTACTAGGTGCTGGGGCGTGGCTTAGCGTGCGAGGGGCGTGTTTACCCAACTATCGCATTCCCGTCCTAACCAGTAATTTCTCATAGAAATAGGCGTGGCCTAGAGCTGATTTAAATCTCTACTGATGTCCTGAACAATTGTTAGCGTCTAGTATGTCTACATCTCAGTGAACGCCTCTACCTCACCAACTCCGTATAGATCTTACCTCACAATAGTCTGCAGTTAGAAATGCAGTTTATTCCACCATTACTGAACATCCGCATCTTCTAACGGCATCTTATATCGGAGATCCATTTGTATCACGTTACCATGGATACCAATAACGCACTATAAAAAAGCTGACATTTCAAAATCAAATCAACATCACGGAATTTATTAAACTGTAAATTGTAAACTGTAAATTGTATATTGTAAATTACATACTTATCTGACCTTATCCCTATACTTCGTAATGAGACAGTAATGACCAGTCCTGCATTGATTTATAGAATAAGATTCTTGATGATATAGAATGGACTAGATAAAAGACAAACTCTATTTATAACCTGTTACTTCTCTTAGTTCCTACTCGGATCTTACTACTGACATCCTCAGATATTTACTAAACTGCAGTTATCTGATCTCTCATAGCGGACATCTAGCGGCATACTTGACCATTACACTCCTACATGCTGTAACGTAATAATAGGTTACGTAAGTGACAATGAGTTATAATACTGCCCTAGATCATTTCCGCAAATTGGAAGGTCCCAATAAAGGTTAGTCCATTGTTCCGTTATCATCAAGGATTAATAATAATGAAAAGCAATATTGTAGTTCATGGTTACCATAGTTACCACTGTTACCTTCATTATATTGTATGTATTCTATGTTATCAGAAAATTAACTTATTTCACATAAGTAAAATCCAAATTTGTTAATAATAAATACACCAAATATATATATATATATATATATATATATATATATATATATATACACTTTACATACTATATACTATAAATACTCTCTACATATACTATTAAATAATATATACATACTTTACACACACTATATGCACTATTAACAAATGATCATGCCCAAATTTATTTAAACATAATTATTAGATTAACATTACTTTAAAGTTACAAAATATAAGAAAAATCCAGACTACCTCAAATATTCTATTATAATCCTATTACTAAAACACCCACCTTAACCTTTACGACATCTAAAACTACATACCATCTCCCAGTTACTACTAATTAGTAATATTCAAGAAAAGACTGTATGTAAACAACTACTCACATATTTTACATACAACGACTTACTTTAGAATATTCAGTACTTATTCGTTAACTTCACAGTACTGAAATTACTTTTCTTACCCTTTTCGATGATATATACTTCTCAGTAAACTATGGTTACCTAATACAACTGATTACACCAATCTAAAGCTTTACACTTGATCATGTACTATTGTACTTTCTCATGTACTATTGTAATTGATCATGTACTATTGTAATTAATCATGTACTATTGTACTTTCTCATGTATTATTGTAATTGATCATGTACTATTGTACTTATTAATGTACTATTGTAATTGATCATGTATTATTGTAATTGATCATGTACTTTTGTAATTGATCATGTACTATTGTAATTGATCATGTACTATTGTAATTGATCATGTACTATTGTAATTGATCATGTACTATTGTAATTGATCATGTACTATTGTAATTGATCATGTACTATTGTAATTGATCATGTATTATTGTACTTGATCATGTACTATTGTAATTGATCATGTACTTGATCATGTACTATTGTAATTGATTATGTACTTGATCATGTACTTGATCATGTACTTGATCATGTACTTGATCATGTACTTGATCATGTACTTGATCATGTACTTGATCATGTACTTGATCATGTACTTGATCATGTACTTGATCATGTACTTGATCATGTACTTGATCATGTACTTCACCATGACATACTACTATATTGAATCGACTAAATCAGACTATCACATACAATACTTACTTGGTTCACTAATTTATATATGATCTATATTAAGATCAACCAAATGATTTCAATTCCGTATATATTTAAATATGTGATCCCCTAAGGCTTTCATCAATTTTATTTTTAATAAACATAATTCTTATAAAAATTACAATTAGTCAGTTTCCTAATACCACCTACAATTTATATTCCAAGATAAAATATCTCCCGTAGCTACAGAACTATTTCCACCAAATAAACAAAACTCGGCCTACAAACAAAAACTTACAACATTTTCAAAAGGTAAATCATAAATAAATGGAACAAACTACCCAAACACTTGTTATTTCTATCAATTACTAACAACCATTTGAAACACAAGCTACAAATATTTCTACTTCACTGATCTGTAGATCTATTATTATATATTCTTATATATTATTATCTATTATTATATATTATTATCTATTATTATATATTATTATCTATTATTATATATTATTATCTATTATCCAATATTACGCAAGGTAATCATGGCTATTATTATATATTATTATATATTATTGTATATTATTATATATTATTATCTATTATTATATATTATTATAAATTATTATCTATTATTATAAATTATTATCTATTATTATATATTATTATCTATTATTATATATTATTATATATTATTATCTATTATTATAAATTATTATCTATTATTATATATTATTATTTATTATTATATATTATTATGTATCAGTATATTTTATTATATATTATTATATGTTATTATATATTATTATCTATTATTTTATATAATTATCTATTAGTATATATTATTATTTATTTTTATATTTTGTTATAAATTATTATCATATTAACACTAAAATTTATTTTAATTAGTATTCTTAGTTAAAGAAATAAATACATACATACTATATACACAATATATACATACTATATACATACTATATACACATTATTTACACACACTATATTAACATTATACACATATTATACACAAATTATATATATATTATATACACAATATATACATACTATATAAATACTATATACACATTATTTACACACTATACACACACTATATTAACATTATATACATACTATACACAAATTATATACATACTATATACATACTATATACATACTATATACATTCTATATACATACTATGTACATACTATATACACACTATATACATACTATATACATACTATATACATACTATATACACAATATATACACACTTTCCTCTTCACTGTAAATTCTTCACATTTGTTATTTTGGAGTTATTGCTAACGGCAATACTATAGATTAATTTACAACATTCCATCCCCTTGTAAAGTATTCCTTATAATTGAACTGTGTTCATTGTGTTCACATATCCAGAATAAAAAGTACAATGCATGCTTATGTTTATTGAAACGCCAAAAATAAAAAAATAAAAATAAATACGGGATGTTTATAAAATAAAGTTAAATCTTACAAAACCAACAAAATAAAATAATTAATATTAAAAAGGTAAATACAGATCGATTTAGACATGCCGGGATTAAGGGATTAAAGCAAACAAAGAGATTTTTTATCTTAGATTGAATGTCAATAGTAAGATGAATATTTTTTAATGAAATCTCAGTATTTTTGATTTCTTAGTTATATTGGATAATATATGTCATATGACACATGACTAACAATACGAGTAACGTCACATTAATAATTTTAGCTTCGTTAAAATAGATCAACATTAATAAGTGTATTTATTAATATTAATAATTACATTTGAGAAATTTTATAGATTCGCAAACACGAACCGACATTATTATTTATATATTATTTAGAAATTAAATGAGCCTCTTAACAGATTAATATACATACATACACACAGACACACATACACACACACACACACATATATATATATATATATATATATATATATATATATATATATATATATATATAATAGATATATATTCTATAATCCTTTATTTTCAAACTATAAAATATTATGCAGATCATCCGATGAGTGAAGAAAGAAATATGGCAAATATCAGAAAAGTGTCTAGGAATTCAGTAGCACAGACCAAATCTATTCTGCCAATTAATAACAGTTTAAATACCAACCAGAATTTGGTTAATGATGTCCCCCCTGCTAAAAAGAAAATAGCTGGCAAACAATCTGTAACCTCTAGAAGTGGTCTACATCGTAAACCACTCCTAGCAAATAAACCAGAGAAACTGCTAATATCGAATAACACTGACAAATCTACTTATAAACCTACTTATAAACCTACTTATAAACCTACTTATAAACCTACTACCAACCTTACTACAGCAACTGCTACTTCCCCCACTATAGCATCTGCTACCTCCCCTACTACAGCAACTGCTACATCTCCTACTACAGCAACTGCTACATCTCCTACTACAGCAATTGCTACATCTCCTACTACAGCAACTGCTACCTCCCCTACTACACCAACTGCTACCTCCCCTAGTATACCAATTGCTACCTCCCCTACTACAGCAACTGCTACCTCCCCTACTACACCAACTGCTACCTCCCCTAGTATACCAATTGCTAC
This sequence comes from Osedax frankpressi, assembly GCA_964035775.1. Taxonomy (NCBI): domain Eukaryota; kingdom Metazoa; phylum Annelida; class Polychaeta; order Sabellida; family Siboglinidae; genus Osedax; species Osedax frankpressi. The sequence continues at coordinate 976,541 of OZ038316.1, read as the reverse complement.
CTCCCCTACTACACCAACTGCTACCTCTCCTACTACATCAACTGCTACCTCTCCTACTACATCAACTGCTACATCTCCTACTACAGCAACTGCTACCTCCCCTACTACAGCAACTGCTACCTCCCCTAGTATACCAATTGCTACCTCTCCTACTACATCAACTGCTACATCTCCTACTACACCAATTGCTACATCTCCTACTACAGCAACTGCTACATCTCCTACTACAGCAACTGTTACCTCCCCTAGTATACCAATTGCTACCTCCCCTACTACACCAACTGCTACCTCTCCTACTACATCAACTGCTACCTCTCCTACTACATCAACTGCTACATCTCCTACTACAGCAACTGCTACCTCCCCTACTACAGCAACTGCTACCTCCCCTAGTATACCAATTGCTACCTCTCCTACTACATCAACTGCTACATCTCCTACTACACCAATTGCTACATCTCCTACTACAGCAACTGCTACATCTCCTACTACAGCAACTGTTACCTCCCCTACTAAAACAAATGCTAAACGAATTGCCATATCTCCATCCTCTGCCATTATTGATCATACACCTATCTTACCAATAAATATCACGTCTACGTCATCATCTTGTAATTTATCGAACAATAATATACCCGTTTCCAATTTTCTCGAACCGAAAAGCAGTCCTTCATCAAAAAACAACAGCTTAGAAAAAACTTACTCTAAATTGTCAAATTCTGCAACTAAAATAAAACCACATAAAGAAAAGAAAAGAAAATCTTCGAAAGCCAATTTATCAAAATTAAAGATAATGGAAACAAATAAATCAACATCAAATATATCAAAAGCAATTGAATCAACTTCCAGACTAAGATTTACTAATTTGCTAAATACAAAACCATGCTCTACAATCTTACCAGAAAATAAAGACTCCTTAACTACATCTACAACTACACCATCCTCGACTATAATCAAACTTACAACTGCTACTAAGTTAGCTACAGCATCCACTACCACACCCACTGCTACGCCTACTAACACGCCCATAACCACACCCATGATTACTCCCAGTTTTGACCTATTAACAATGGACTTTCTTTGTTCCGATGAGAAGACATCACAAAACATATCTACTTCACGTAATGTTCACGCTAATTTCCCTTTGAGTGAAACTTCATTATGGTCTCCTGATAAAGAACTTCCTAATTTTCAAATTAACGATAACCAAATTTCTAATAGCCATCATAAACAATGGTTATTCAATGGAAACACAACCCCCACTATCAGCGATCCAGCGTTAGTTAATTGCGTTAGTTATTAAATATATTTTTTCTATATCATTTAAATATTCAAATATTGAATTGTTCTCTAATATAATCTTATTATAAATTATATTAATGTCCAAATCTCATTTTTTCTATTTGTTCTGAAGGAATATAAAGAATGATAATTAATTTTAATATTTAATTAAATATATTATATACAATATAATCTATATTTAATTTAAATGACAATAAATACCTGTAAACTATATTACCCTAAATCTATATTATATATTATAATAAATATCAAGAATATGATAAAAAGATATTAAACGACTAGTCCTGTAAAATAATTATTTATATTTGAAGGGATTTATATATAAAATTGAGTACTGTATGTTTATATATATATATATATATATATATATATATATATATAAACTATTTAGAGTAGAATAGAGTATAAACAGTAAACTACAAGGAAAGTAAAGTAACAGGATCAATTGACACATTATCATTTGCATGTACACTGTAATTTATATAAGCAATATGCATAACTCATATCAGTGAATAATTAATTAATATGTAATTAATAAACTATGTCATAGGATAAATACTTTGACAAATTTCGCAAATTTTTAAATGTAATTAATACATAAACATTTATAAGTTCAAACTCCTACTTGAATATATCAAAGTATAAATAGCGAAATCTAATATGTATTTATATTATTTATAATATTTATCTTTACTAATTGATAATATTTGTTATCAATATCATATCTCTCTTTGCAGTCTTCGAACTTTGATTTTGATAGCTCTACCTCTACCATTGAACACTCTTGTAAACCTAGTTATGTCTCATCGACAAGGTATCACTCACTGAGCAAACTCGACTCTAGATATCACGAGCTGTCGCAAAGTGAATTGCAGGTAACTATGGTATTTATTGTCACAATTAAATAGTATAATAATCAGTATAGATATCGCTTATTAATGTACATATACGTTATGATGTTCATATATGTAGGTGAAGGTTTTAGAGGAACATATCGATGCTCTAAGGGCAAAGAATGATGACCTTAAAGATATAATGAATGATAACGCAAAGGTACGTATTCATAATATAACAGAACATGTTTAAGAGTTGAAATATAATACGGGTATGTGTTAATACTATTGTATAATGATTTATATTTAGTTGAATCAATATGTATTCGTATATTATATATCCTTAACTATTTTACATACCAGCACGTATATATTTACAATTAATTGTTTTATAACATCATATTTATTAATGTAATCTTAGAATATAACATGCATATATACATAGAAATATATATATATATATATATATATATATATATATATATATATATATATATATATATATATTATATATCAATATTATTTACTTATCATATATTAATAACAGTGAAAGAGATAGATATTTACTAGTATATATTAATAAATTTGATAATTTTATAAATGAATATTAATATTAACCAGAATTCTAAATAAATTTATCTAAATTATTTCCTATTATTTCCTATCGGAATTATTTAACTTAATTTATTTGTGTAGATATTTCTTGAAGTGTACTATATATTAACATCTATGATTAGATTTCAATTATTTTGATTATAATAATCACGATAAATATTCCACTGAAATTAAATTTAAATTTATTTCAATTTTTAAAGTTTTTAAAATTTTAAATTATGAATTTCAAATTTATTAAGATTATTTTTTAATTTATAGATACTATTTACTATTATATAATATATCTAATTAAAGTCTGAATCAATAATGATATTTTTAAATAGATATATGGGGAACTTTTTAATACGACATAATAATATTTCTAGCTCGCATAACGTGTGGTGTAAGGGGCGTTGATTGTTTCACGATCGATAAATTGTCATGATCGAGTGATATCAGGTAATCTCAAAAAATAAATTCGACAATAGAATACTTACATACAATATGTACATAATATATGCAGTATATGTAATCGGTGATTTAATTAATTCGTATAAAATCTATATTTTTTATTAATATATATATATTAATAATAAAATATAAAATATAAAAATAAAACATCTCAAAATCCATTTAGCATGTAACTTTCGTGATCAATAAAGTCGCTAAATATTATACATCACATAAATACCGGTGTTTCCAATATTAAAGCAATCTTAATGATGTTGACAAAATTTGCTTATTTTATAACCTGAGAATCTTTTCTAAAAATAAATACTGAAAACAGACAATAATAGCCAAATTCTCATCATACAATAAATGGACTATCTGTTATACATCCATGTTAGCATCTCCTACGTTCCTAGACTAATATACCAACTCTGGTCATTATTATCTGGTATATTAAGAATAAAATATGATAAAACATTGGAAACCTACCGATGATGAAATCAATTATCTATTCATGTCTCAATGTGTTCCTACAGTGAATCGTCGTCTTTGTGAAACTCCAAATGCAAATCATTGAACAACATTTTTATAATTTTATAATTCTATTGCTATTTAATAACACGTATTTCTCAAACGGTGCAAGGATAGTTGATATTATTCATAATTAATTATAAATCGTATCATTTACTGGTATATATACATTATATCATGTTAGGGGTAGAGTGTACTGTATAAACTATATAAATAACCAACACAAACCTCTTAGGATAAAGTGATTCTCTTTTAGTTTAGAAATTTCTATTTTTCTCAGATTTGAAATATATTATTTTCTATACACCGTAAATATTTAATCGAATTTGATCAGTACAATACATTTATAATAATTTTAATTCATATTTCATTTAGATATGTTACTATAAGAGTAATATATGTATTGTATATAGATAAATTGGACACAAACTTAATATATATCTACTCTATATAGCATAATAAAGATAATGATGTATCAGTTATATAATATAACTCGATATCTAGATATAATATGATATTTTTTATTTGAATAAAATTGTTTCAACTTTATAATATATTGATTTAATTAATGTATATATTAATATATCGATTTTTTATGTATAATACATATATTTATATGTATATATAATTGTTTTATTATGTATCTAATTAAATTATTAATAATCTCTGATAAGATCGGTATTTTTATACTTTTATCATATAATTGAAATAACAATATGCATTTTACTATCTATGATTATTTTGATTAATTGATAAGGTATTTAAATTTGCAGTAGAGGTGAATTCACATATATGAAAATTACGATTATAATTGTAGAATGATATTCGAATACAATTTGTTATGAAATTCTTTTTGTTATTTGGGTGAATATTTTAAATATAGTATTATTTGCATGTCCTATAAATAGAATATGTATTATAAAAGGGTGTTCACATTACTATAGTAAAATAGTTACGCATAGTGTGTGGCTGTGAACTGCGATTTCAAATAGTTTTGCGAGTGTGTATTCCAGACTAGTATGGCTTTTCTTCGCGACTACCCTATTATTATATTGTGTATTATAACTTATATATTACTTGAGATTACTTTTACTTTTATTGACTTTCTTTCTTATCTTAGTACATATATCCATGTTTACTATATATATATATATCATATATTCTACTTCAATTATATGTAAGTATAATATATAAATTCATTAACAATTTATAATAAGGATATTTCCTACCAATTTGTTAAACAAATAATGCATGACAATACATTGTTTTATAGAAGTGTATAGAAATATATGTTATAAGAATATGTAATGTGTTATCTCTTATGACTTCAAGATACACTTTAAGACACTTAAGACATATTAATTGTTTAATTCACTTATTTCATTTTCAACCACCAGTTTATAAAATCTAAGCTGTGAATTCCAACTCTAATTTAAATATCAACTATTTAATTTAAAAATATTAAGTTCTATTAATGAAAAAATCAAACTTAATTTTAATTTCAAAGGATATTTATACATTTTTTGTATATTTTTTATTTCTCAGAATTCTCTTGTTTTTAATGGTTTTTAGTAGTTTTTATAATTGCACAACATATTGCTATACATACATTCAAATATTATATAATATAATGCATAATATACATTGTATGTATATCGCACTAGGAATATCATTTGATATATTCATATCCCATACTTCAACTGAAGATATTCCCCTGGGATTATCTCTAGACATGTTAGGGATTCGAATGTCTTGTTACGTTATAATATATATATATATATATATATATATATATATATATATATATATATATATATATATATATATATATATATATATATATATAGCTTAAGACAATACACTTTAATTGTAGTCATCTCCGAAACCTTTGTTTCATTCCAGAATATTATTGCTCGTGATGTAATCAGCTGTTCATACAAGATGTTAAGTTATACTCAATAATATGAGAATCTATTAAACATGTACAACGTATATTATAAACGTATATTATACACGTACAATATACGTCTACAATATAAATCTGCAGATAACATAGAATATGTTTTATATATATTTTCGGTCACAATATTGTATGATGAATTCTGGGTAATTTAATACAATGTTATATTTGATTAAATGACACCGAATAATATAGAATTATATCATGAAGCAGATGAGTATTGTGGTAACTATGGTAATATTCTATAAACACCGCGTATTCAATTACGAAATATATCGTACAAAGTCATTGACCTCTTTGAAAACTGTTTATATCCAACCGCTATCTAATGTACAGAATACATCGTCACATAATTGAAGTTAACTTATTAACTGTCTCTTTGTCTTCTATATCATTTATCAATATTTATGTCGATGGTCTGTAAATAAAAACGTATTTGTTTTACACCCGGAATGCAGTTATATGGTATCAGCATTTCACTTCTACGTATCAAATATTTAATAATATAATTCACATCGAGGATTATATTGAATTAATATTGAATGTTATCAGTTATCCCACAGGTTTAATAACAAAGGATTTCATATCATTCATCATATTATTACATTCATGGTATTACTCGTATTCAATAATATAGTATAGTTATTTAATTATTCGTATTGCTAAAAATGTAACCCATACAGTGTACAGTATACACTGTATATCAATTAGTATACATATATATGTTATGTAATACACATGTCTAGACTGTAATACATCGCCGGTACATTATAGTTTTATTACGTAATATTGTCGCATTGCTGTATTGATGTTATAATAGGGAATTACTTACGAGAATTACGAGTTGTTATTAGCTCTAATATAACCTCACTCTGATTCATTGGTACGCCCGCATTTCTGCGGGCGTTATTTCACATTAATGAGCCATCAAAAACTTTATTTTTGACTTTTTAACGTCGCGTATTTCATTGTTATTATAGAACTCCTTTGTTAAGTAGTGGATTTACTCTATTAGATAATAGTACTCTGCTCCATAGAACTAATACCTACAAGATTAAGGAATTTGATATGTCATCCCTTTTTGCGTGCGTTTCTAACTAATACCTACAAGATTAAGGAATTTGATATGTCATCCCTTTTTGCGTGCGTTTCTCCTAGAAGATCCAGAATTCCCAGATTGGTAACTACTCACTACTTGCACGCAACCCCACCACTCTAGTAACCCTACCACAAGTAGTGGGTCACCACTCTAGTACCACCCAAACCCCACAAGTAGTGGGTCACCACTCTAGTACCACACAAACCCCACAAGTAGTGGGTCACCACTCTAGTACCACACAAACCCCACAAGTAGTGGGTCACTACTCTAGTACCACCCAAACCCCACAAGTAGTGGGTCACTACTCTAGTACCACCCAAACCCCACAAGTAGTGGGTCACCACTCTAGTACCACCCAAACCCCACAAGTAGTGGGTCACTACTCTAGTACCACACAAACCCCACAAGTAGTGGGTCACTACTCTAGTACCACACAAACCCCACAAGTAGTGGGTCACTACTCTAGTACCACACAAACCCCACAAGTAGTGGGTCACCACTCTAGTAACACACAAACCCCACAAGTAGTGGGTCACCACTCTAGTACAACATAAACCCCACAAGTAGTGGGTCACCACTCTAGTACCACACAAACCCCACAAGTAGTGGGTCACCACTCTAGTACCACACAAACCCCACAAGTAGTGGGTCACCATTCTAGTAACACACAAACCCCACAAGTAGCGGGCCAACACTCTAGTACCACTCAAACCCCACAAGTAGTGGGTCACCACTCTAGTACCACACAAACCCCACAAGTAGTGGGTCACCACTCTAGTACCATACAAAATATCACATAACCAATGTGTTTACCTAGACTTTGCCCCACTCATTATTTTATGAATCTTATTAATGATCCACGGTGAGTCATCAAAAGTGATTCATACAATTATTATAATTTAAATATATTTAATATGAATATCTTTAATATCTTTAAATGAACGCCTAAACCTAAACAACCTACTCCTACATCTCTGGAAATAATTAACTAAACTGTGGTCAGTTTTAAATTACCAGTGGTGCCTAAACCTAAACAACCTACTCCTACATCTCTGGAAATAATTAACTAAACTGTGGTCAGTTTTAAATTACCAGTGGTTTACACCCACACCACAACATCACACCCACGCCACAACTCCACACCCACACTATAATTCCACACCCGCACCACAACTCCACACCTATACTATAATGACACGTCCAGTCTACAATTCCACATACTATAATAACCCTCCAATTTCTAATACGCCTATTCTACAATACCAAGCCTATAATAACATACCCACACTAACGATAATTCCGCAATATATATCTTACTGTGTTGGTAGTATATCCAACCAGAGTCCATTTAGTTATTCTGTTTTATATAGGTATTGATTACCTATAGAAGTATTTGTATTTATATAATTATAATATCATATATTATTTAGTTATATTATATTTATATTACAGATATATTATATATAACTAATGGTAGCATTCTGTATTTATAAATATATGAATTATAATTACATTTCTGAGTATTCCTTTTTTTAAAATTTAAATAATCCTTTCCACTATAAATTCAATACACACTCACTCACTCACTACTCACCACACTCACTCCACCCACTCACTCACCACTCACTCACTCACTCACTCACTCACTCACTCACTCACTCACTCACTCACTCACTCACAACACTCACTCACCACTCACTCACACCCACTCACTCACACACCACTCACCACACTCACTCACTCACTCACTCACTCACCACTCACTCACTCACTCACTCTTCACTCCTCCCTCCCTACCATCCTCCCTACTATCCTCCCTACTATCCTCCCTACTATCCTCCCTCCTATCCTATCCTCCCTACTATCCTCCCTACTATAATATCCTCCCTACTATCCTCCCTACTATCCTCCTTACTATCCTCCCTACTATCCTCCCTACTATCCTCCCTACTATCCTCCTTACTATCCTCCCTACTATCCTCCCTACTATCCTCCCTATTATCCTATCCTCCTATCCTATCCTCCCTACTATCCTCCCTACTATAATATCCTCCCTAATATCCTCCCTAATATCCTCCCTCCTATCCTCCCTCCTATCCTCCCTACTATCCTCCCTACTATCCTCCCTCCCTCCTATCCTCCTATCCTATCCTCCCTACTATCCTCCCTAATATCCTCCCTCCTATCCTCCCTCCTATCCTCCCTCCTATCCTCCCTCCTATCCTCCCTAATATCCTCCCTCCTATCCTCCCTCCTATCCTCCCTACTATCCTCCCTACTATCCTCCCTCCCTCCTATCCTCCTATCCTATCCTCCATACTATCCTCCCTAATATCCTCCCTCCTATCCTCCCTACTATCCTCCCTACTATCCTCCCTCCCTCCTATCCTCCCTCCTATCCTCCCTCCTATCCTCCCTCCTATCCTCCCTCCTATCCTCCCTACTATCCTCCCTACTATCCTCCCTACTATCCTCCCTACTATCCTCCCTACTATCCTCCATACTATCCTATCCTCCTATCCTATCCTCCCTACTATCCTCCCTACTATCCTCCCTCCCTCCTATCCTCCCTCCCTCCTATCCTCCCTCCCTCCTATCCTCCCTCCTATCCTCCCTCCTATCCTCCCTCCTATCCTCCCTCCTATCCTCCCTACTATCCTCCCTACTATCCTCCCTACTATCCTCCATACTATCCTATCCTCCTATCCTATCCTCCCTACTATCCTCCCTACTATAATATCCTCCCTACTATCCTCCCTCCTATCCTCCCTCCTATCCTCCCTCCTATCCTCCCTCCTATCCTCCCTCCTATCCTCCCTACTATCCTCCCTCCCTCCATTGTAATCTGTTATCTCACTATTACTTTGCATTTTATTTAGTAAGTGTTCATGTACTCAATCATATTTATAATGTATATATGATATACTATTTTCTCTTATATAAATATAAATATAAATTATATTAATATTATTAGAAATATCAGCTCATTCCAAGATTTGTATTAAATACTGTTTGGTCCTTGGTATTTTGGGTTATATTTCACACACACAAATATATATATATATATTAATCATACTTATGATTAATATATGTCTATGTATATAATTATTTTGCATAAAATACCATTACAGTACCACAATGTTTTCTATTGTCTAATTACCAAATGGAGATATTAATGAGTTTGTTAATATATATATATATATATATATATATATATATATATATACTTATATATGTCATCAATTACATTATGAAAATCATTAGTACAATATTTAATACAATAGTTATTCAAGAGGTATTAATTTATTTTGCAATCAATATTTTATAAAAAATATATTTTTCTATATTTTCTATTATAAATTAATTATTTATAATTTGTGTAAAGTGTTTTCTATTTCTATATTTATTGAAAAGTGCAGCTGAGATGGTAACTGTCTATGAGTTATTAATTGTCTATAAGTTCGTAATTGTCAATAATTTGGTAACTGGTAATTTAAAGTTATAATTTAATAAAGTTCAAGTAGATAGGTATTTATGTACAATGCCCTGAAGGAACCATGAATGAAGGTCATGGTTCATGAGGTTAAGAGGAAAAGAGAAGGAACTAGACTTGGTGAGTTTTAAATCCCAAGTAAAACTTGCCAACAGAATTTAAATATTCTTCCGAACATATTGACTTGTCAGCATTTTAAAATTGTGGCTTGATTGATTATTATTAAATATTTAAATAGATTATTATTAATAATAAAACACCTTAATCTATAAAGATGGTATGAATATCATAAGATAAAATACTTTGAGATAATAGATCACTTTTAATTCTATATAAGAAATTGGAATCAAATGTATAAATAATATTTTGTTTTTAATATTTGTATTAAATTTACTAGATTTTATTAGAATATTAGGTTTTAACAACCTACCATTCTAAAAACCTATATAAGTATTAAATCTAAAATAATAATCTATCATAATCTAGAATAGTTATTAATTGAGAATTAATAGAATAATTTACTTTGGGTTAATTTGAAAGTTATCATATTTCCAATATTGGCTATGTACCAACTATACTATATATAGATATTCTCTATAACAATAAACTATACATATCATATAGAATCAATGTCATTTAAACATATTAACAAATATATTGTTGTCATTGAGATTATATTACTATTATCAGTTTTATAATATAATATATTTAATAACATATTAATTTATTGTTTTATTATATTTAACAGATAAACTTTTTTATTCAGATATTATAATTATATTTACAATATAATATTTAATAAATGATTTATCAAAATAATGATTACAAATGTATTTAGCTCATAGACTTTTTATGATGCTATCATATATGATGATATAATTACATAAGGTTACGATGCAGGATGGCATCATAATATATGGCTGTGTCATTAGATATAGCGGTGTCATAATATATGGTGGTGTATTTACATATGACGGTATCATTACATATGATAGTGTCATTTCATATAATGGTGTCATTACATATAGTGGTGTCATTACATATAGTGGTGTCATTACATATGACGGTGTTATAACATATGCATATTAAATTTCATATAGCGGTGTAATAATATATGACTGTTAAATTACATATGGCGGTGTCATAACATAAGATGATGGCATAGCATCTGACTGTTAAATTACATATGTATGTGTTACATTACATTACATTACATTTAGCGGTGTCATAACATATGATGGTGTCATTACATATGACGTTGTCATAACATATTTAGTACTAAGTGTGGTTATTTGTTGCAGGAGATTTCAGCACCCCTGGATATGAACACCGAGGTTTCCTTGTTGAAGGCTGAACTGGCCACCAGCAACAGACAAAGATTTCAACAACAGGTTCTCTCACCAATCATAAATATACACCGCTAATAGATAAGATATAGATAAGATATAGATAAGATATAGATAAGATATAGATAAGATATAGATAAGATATAGATAAGATATAGATAAGATATAAATAATATATAGATTATATAAAGATATATAAAAGATATCTAAGATATAGATTATATATAGATAAGATATAGATAAGATATAAATAAGATAAAAGTAAGATATAGATTAAATATAGACAATACATAGATAAGATATGGATAAAATATAGATAATATATAGATAAGATATATATAAGATATATATAAGATATAGATAAGATATAGATAAGATATAGATAAGATATAGATAAGATATAGATAAGATATAGATAAGATATAGATAAGATATAGATAAGATATAGATAAGATATAGATAAGATATAGATAAGATATAGATAAGATATAGATAAGATATAGATAAGATATAGATAAGATATAGATAAGATATAGATAAGATATAGATAAGATATAGATAAGATATAGATAAGATATAGATACGATATAGATAAGATATAGATAAGATATAGATAAGATATAGATAAGATATAGATAAGATATAGATAAGATATAGATAAGATATAGATAAGATATAGATAAGATATAGATAAGATATAGATAAGATATAGATAAGATATAGATAAGATATAGATAAGATATAGATAAGATATAGATAAGATATAGATAAGATATAGATAATATATAGATAATATATAGATAAGATATAGATAAGATATAGATAAGATATAGATAAGATATAGATAAGATATAGATAAGATATATATAAGATATATATAAGATATAGATAAGATATAGATAATATATAGATAATATATAGATAAGATATAGATAAGATATAGATAAGATATATATAAGATATAGATAAGATATAGATAAGATATAGATAAGATATAGATAAGATATAGATAAGATATAGATAAGATATATATAAAAGATATAGATAATATATAGATAAGATATAGATAAGATATAGATAAGATATAGATAAGATATATATAAGATATAGATAAGATATAGATAAGATATATATAAGATATATATAAGATATAGATAAGATATAGATAAGATATAGATAAGATATAGATAAGATATAGATAATATATAGATAATATATAAATAAGATATAGATAAGATATAGATAAGATATATATAAGATATAGATAAGATATAGATAAGATATAGATAAGATATAGATAAGATATAGATAAGATATAGATAAGATATATATAAGATATAGATAAGATATAGATAAGATATAGATAAGATATAGATAAGATATAGATAAGATATAGATAATATATAGATAAGATATAGATAAGATATAGATAATATATATATAAGATATAGATAAGATATAGATAAGATATAGATAAGATATAGATAAGATATAGATAAGATATAGATAAGATATAGATAAGATATAGATAAGATATAGATAATATATAGATAAGATATAGATAAGATATAGATAAGATATAGATAAGATATAGATAAGATATAGATAATATATAGATAAGATATAGATAAGATATAGATAAGATATAGATAAGATATAGATAAGATATAGATAAGATATAGATAAGATATAGATAAGATATAGATAAGATATAGATAAGATATATATAAGATATAGATAAGATATATATAAGATATAGATGAGTTTAGTCTAAGGACTCCTAGTAATTCTACAATATTACTCTAGATTATCGTAAATATTGAAGTGGTATCTTCTTATCTACCTACAAAACAGCTCTTATGTATTGTTCCCACATGTATTGTTAGTTAATTATATCTATATTGTTAGTTAATTATATCTATATTGTTAGTTAATTATATCTATATTGTTAGTTAATTATATCTATATTGTTAGTTAATTATATCTATATTGTTAGTTAATTATATCTATATTGTTAGTTAATTATATCTATATTGTTAGTTAATTATATCTATATTGTTAGTTAATTATATCTATATTGTTAGTTAATTATATCTATATTGTTAGTTAATTATATCTATATTGTTAGTTAATTATATCTATATTGTTAGTTAATTATATCTATATTGTTAGTTAATTATATCTATATTGTTAGTTAATTATACCTATATTGTTAGTTAATTATCTCTATATTGTTAGTTAATTATATCTATATTGTTAGTTAATTATATCTATATTGTTAGTTAATTATATCTATATTGTTAGTTAATTATATCTATATTGTTAGTTAATTATATCTATATTGTTAGTTAATTATATCTATATTGTTAGTTAATTATATCTATATTGTTAGTTAATTATATCTATATTGTTAGTTAATTATATATATATTGTTAGTTAATTATATCTATATTGTTAATTAATTATATATATATTGTTAGTTAATTATATCTATATTGTTAGTTAATTATATCTATATTGTTAGTTAATTATATCTATATTGTTAGTTAATTATATCTATATTGTTAGTTAATTATATCTATATTGTTAGTTAATTATATCTATATTGTTAGTTAATTATATCTATATTGTTAGTTAATTATATCTATATTGTTAGTTAATTATATCTATATTGTTAGTTAATTATATCTATATTGTTAGTTAATTATATCTATATTGTTAGTTAATTATATCTATATTGTTAGTTAATTATATCTATATTGTTAGTTAATTATATCTATATTGTTAGTTAATTATATCTATATTGTTAATTAATTATATATATATTGTTAGTTAATTATATCTATATTGTTAGTTAATTATATCTATATTGTTAGTTAATTATATCTATATTGTTAGTTAATTATATCTATATTGTTAGTTAATTATATCTATATTGTTAGTTAATTATATCTATATTGTTAGTTAATTATATATATATTGTTAGTTAATTATATCTTTATTGTTAATAAATTATATATATATTGTTAGTTAATTATATCTATATTGTTAGTTAATTATATCTATATTGTTAATTAATTATATCTATATTGTTAGTTAATTATATCTATATTGTTAGTTAATTATATCTATATTGTTAGTTAATTATATCTATATTGTTAGTTAATTATATCTATATTGTTAGTTAATTATATCCATATTGTTAGTTAATTAAATCTATATTGTTAGTTAATTATATATATATTGTTAGTTAATTATATCTATATTGTTAGTTAATTATATCTATATTGTTAGTTAATTATATCTATATTGTTAGTTAATTATATCTATATTGTTTGTTAATTATATATATATTGTTAGTTAATTATATCTATATTGTTTGTTAATTATATCTATATTGTTAGTTAATTATATATATATTGTTAGTTAATTATATCTATATTTTTGGTTAATTATATCTATATTGTTAGTTAATTATATCTATATTGTTAGTTAATTATATCTATATTGTTAGTTAATTATATCTATATTGTTAGTTAATTATATCTATATTTTTGGTTAATTATATCTATATTGTCTATAAATATATCTAAAGTGTCATATAAATATGCCAATATTTATTCTTCAATATTTTGTACATGCCTTATAGGAAATCATAGATAATTTACAAATGAAGCTAAAGGAAATGACAATTTTAGCAAAAAATCCTCGTGAATCAGGTTCAGTAGAAAAATAATGTCAGTTTTCTATATTGAACTAAACATGTAATTGACATTAAACAAACGTAATTTACATTAAACCAACGTAATTGACATTAAACACAAGTAATTGACATTAATCACACGTAATTGACATTAAACACACGTAATTGACATTAAACACACGTAATTGACATTAAACACACGTAATTGACATTAAACATACGTAATTGACATTAAACACACGTAATTGACATTAAACACAAGTAATTGACATTAATCACACGTAATTGACATTAAACACACGTAATTGACATTAAACACACGTAATTGACATTAAACACACGTAATTGACATTAAACACACGTAATTTACATTAAACACACGTAATTGGCATTAAACACACGTAATTGACATTAAACACACGCAATTGACATTAAACACACGCAATTGACATTAAACACATTTAATTGGCATTAAAAACACATACTTGACATTAAAACCTCTATTATAACTTCACAATTATAAAAATTATTAATTTATTATAATTCAATTTTATTTATTCAATTTTGTTTATGTAAAATAATTTTTGAAATTATGGAATAATTGTTTTGATAATTTATAATTATAATTTAAGTAGTATATATTTAATGAATATTAAATATGAATATAGTTTTCTGTATACTATATATATTAATTTGAGTTAAATCATATTTATATGTTTATCTCCTCCTTTCTATTCATTATTTACATATATTAATAAGCAACTATATAACAATAATATATGATTTCATATTTCAAATTTTATTAAAATACTGGTTATATTTCATTTAAATGTATTCAATTTATAAAAAACTTGTAATCAATTATAAACTTTATAAATTAAACGATTCTTTTTTCCAACTTTCATGCATTTGAAGTGATTCTAATAGTAGTAAGAAATAGCAGATTTTACTGTTGGTTATGTTGATTTCAGAGAATTACAATCGTTTTCCTCGGACCAACGTAGAAAGAGAATTTACGCTGGAACGCTTAAAAAGAAAACGTAAGCTCGATTTACTCCGTCGCTGTGAAACATTGTTACCGTTGCTAGTGTGGTGACGGTGCTACTTTAACAAACTGCTAACCACTCTTCTCTAACTTATATCTGTGTCCTCGTTACTCGGTGTTTTCTCTCGCACAACCTTATTTTCACTCAACTTCACGATTCTTTATATTTCACTTATTTTCGACTAATCTCTTTTTAACTCGAAAAGTTCCGCAATAATAATTTTTGATGTTGTTTAGGAAACTCAACAGTTGCCTTGGTTACCTAGCTTTAAATGTACTACTGCTAGTATATGGTTGTGTTATATTCACCAGACGATGACAGCTTTCTAATAAACTATGGTCTTTATTCACTGATTCTTATTCCCTGCAGAAAGTGATGTAGAAAGGTTAAAAGAAATGGTGGAGAAAAGAGGTCCTTCCCACTTTTTACGCACAACTAGTATCCCTTGTTAGTACCCTTGATCTCTGATCAGTACACTTGACCTCTGGTTATTACACTTGACCTCTAGTTAGTACACTTAAACCTGGTTAGTACACTTGACCTCTAGTTATTACACTTGACCTCTAGTTAGTACACTTAAACCTGGTTAGTACACTTAACCTCTGGTTAGTACAATTGACCTCTGGTTAATATACTTGACCTCTGGTTAGTATACTTGACCTCTGGTTAGTACACTTGACCTCTGGTTAGTATACTTGACCTCTGGTTAGTATACTTGACCTCTGGTTAGTACAACAGTAGTACTTCAACAACTGTACTTGTAATTATTGCAGTAATTCTGCTTACTAATGAAATTATATTTATCATTAGATAACTGTATGATTAATATAAATTATAATGATAATAATCAATAGTTATTATGGTAATGTCTGTTTACATCGAGAATGTAAACAACATTCTAATATATTATAAGGCCGTTATCATATATTAACAGTGAACTTTGTATATTATAATATATTATAATGCATTATAATGCATTATAATATATTATAATATATTATAATATATTATAATGCCATTATAATATATTAACAGTGAACTTTGTATATTATAATATATTATAATGCCATTATAATGCATTATAATATATTAGAATACCTTATTATAATGCATTATAATATATTATAATATATTATAATGCATTATAATATATTATAATACATTATAATGCCCAAGAGACTAATTGCGATGTTCATTTATTAATCAGCAGGTCGAGTTTGTGAAGAAAGGATAAAACCTCAAATGACAAAGAGTTGCGATGACATACTTAATGTTTGTGAGATATTTTTACTATTAAATGTAAATTCCCGTAATTCCTATTAGACCCGATTAAAGGGAAGCTTAACCTCCACGTTATTCACTTGTTAAATATAGGGGAAAAGGTCTCTACTAGATTAACCATATCTTATTTAAAATTGATTACATAAACATGTTAAATGTTTACTATTTATAATATATTCATATTTATATAAATAGATACTTTATATGATAGTTTATATGATAGTTTCTAGTGACAAGGTAATGATTAAAAGTAATGAATGTATAATAATAAAATGCATATATCTTTCTAAGCTTTTTATAATAAAATTAAATCTTTACATATTAGATATATATTATATATCTATTCAAAAAATATCCATTATACAACCCTTTAAAACAATACAATAATACAATACATTATTCTGAGATGACAACAATGATATTATTAAACTAATTACAATATTAACCCATATTATTATGAGAATTAATTTATGGGCTACACATGGAAAAAACAAGTCATTTTATGTGTTATTTTTTAAATCGGAATTACGTAAGATATAAAGAGGAATTTCGAAGTTTCAACATTAAAAAATCTAGCGTCTTTACCTAATTGAATTTTTCTTATTTACAAAATAAGTAAAATTAAAATTATTATTTTAAATATTTTAAAAATATTAGTTATAGAAGCCATATATTTTACCTTCTGCATATTATCCTTATTACTATGTATTTTATCACCTACTTTCCATATAGATTTATGTTATCTAATATATTGAATCAATTTTCCAATGTCCATATTTATACATGATAATATTAATTAATTGTTCATTACGTCAGCATTTTAAATTATAAATTGAACATGTTAGATACAAGTGGAATAATTAAACACATAATTCCGCGTCATTTTTATTTTCCTAAGGAATCAAATTCCGAGTGGAAAAATGACTCGTTTTCAGTGTTTACAGTGATTTATATTATGTACTTATTATTATTTATTTTCAACATTTTAATGAAGATTAATTCAATTTTAATATTTGAATAAAAATAATTAAATTGGTCTTTTACTTAATAAGTATTTTAACAGATTTTAATTTCATTTATTTACAGGCATCAGAAAGTGATTTATTATCAACGAATAATAACAAAGGTATGTCTGTATTAACGAATTTGTCTAGTACGCTACCTCTGCGTAATGCTGGTAGAATGACCGCTGCGGTCACTAGTTCCGTGCTTTGCCACGGCTACGAAGACTACGACGAAGTGGCTGAGCCGTGCGATGACATAGTGCTACCCCCTACCGGCCATCGCTATAACGAAACGCTACCCACTCGCATTAGCAGACCGCCGGTAACTCCTCCCCCCGACACGCCTTCTTCGACTACATCTTCTGCGTCGTTACCTTCGCGCTACAGAAGCAAGTCTCGTTCATTTCGTACCCTGCACAGAGTGTTGCGAGGTTTACGCAGGACTCAATCTCAAGGAGACGACGACGATACAGATCTCAAGTTAAAGAACCGACAACTTAATAGGAGACTTCGATCTCCACAGGATCTTGGTACGTCTTTACTATCTGTCTTAGATTAACCATATAACTTAGATTATATTTCCTAATTTTTGTTCATTTGAAAATAATTAAATATTTTGAATTTTACAATGGTGAATTAATTTTACATATTTTATGAATATATCTCTTAACTGAGTGAGTAAAATATAAAAGAATGTAAAAATAATCATGTTTAAAACTGAATTAAAGTATGACTTTTAGATGATCATAATGATTTACTGATAATTATTTACAGAAATATTTAAAATATTAAATATCAACTTACATTAAATATGTAATAATATTATCAACTTATTTGTCTTAATTTGATGTAAAATATATTTCATATTCCATTTTATAAATGTCGCATAACTTATTGTAACTTACTTGGAAAGTATTATTAAAGATTTATTGAAGATACTATTCTTTTTGTAAGGTATAATTTTCTTAACTTATGTTATATTTATATACAATTTTATACAATTTGAAAATGTGACAATCTTTGTGAAAGTAAAAATACAATTGTTATTTATTACTCTTCAATAAGATGTTTACTTATTTGATCTCAATACTTTTTGTTAAATTACGTAATATTGCATTGAATCTTTAAAGTGATTTACAACAAATCATATTATCTTTGATAAATGAGACATACAAAAAATATAGGATCGCTAAATATTTCCTAAACATTTGTCTAACAATTTAAAGTAGTTATTCTACATTTAATATAATAATCTGTTGTAGTGAAGCATCACAATTATAAATCTTACCTTACTTAGACTATTGACAATACTATTGACTATACTATTGACTATACTATTGACTATAATATTGACTATACTATTGACTATGCTATTAACTACAATATTGACAATACTATTGACTATACTATTTAATATACTATTGACTATAATATTGACTATACTATTAACTATACTATTGACTATACTATTGACTATACTATTTAATATAATATTGACTATAATATTGACTATACTATTGACTATGCTATTAACTACAATATTGACTATACTATTGACTATACTATTTAATATAATATTGACTATAATATTGACTATACTATTGACTATGCTATTAACTACAATATTGGCTATACTATTGACTATGCTATTGACTATGCTATTAACTACAATATTGACTATACTATTGACTATACTATTTACTATACTATTGACTATACCTAAAACTTCTATTGTAATTTTTAATTTTTTAATATTTAGAAGTCCGCATATGTCCATTGTATATGAAATTCACGAGCTCTATTGTAAACAATGTAAATTAAACCAAGACTAGCGTTTATTTGAATTGTTATAATTAAAGTTATTACTGAGGGTTTCAAATATTATCATAAATTAATTTACTATATATTTATGATGCACACATATAATCTGTGAAGGAGTGTTCATAAGTTCACAGATACATTACAATAATAATTCTTATTCAAGTAATATTAGTTAATTAATTAATATTAGTTAATCAATTAATAATATTAATCAATTGATATTACTTAATTAATATTAGTTAATTAATTAATTTTAGTTAATTAATTAATATTAGTTAATTAATTAACATTGATTAATTAATTAATATTTGTTATCAATTAATATTAATAAACATTAGTTAATCATTTAATATTGATTAATTAATTAATGACAATGTGTTTATCTTATCAACAGTTGACAATGAATCATATAAAGACCAAATGGCTTTGGAATTTAAAAATATTACTGAAAACAAAGATCATCTTTCTCCCAGAAAATCCAGGGGGAAACTCTACAATAAATTAATTAGGGGGTTATTATTTATTATCTAATTATTATTATTATTTTTTTCTAATTAACATTAATTTATTATAAAGTGTATATAGAATATATTAATATTATTAAAATAATATTAAACTATTTCAAAATTAGGCAATCATTTCAAATGTCGATTATAATAAAACAATGCCTTATTAGACTGAGACAAAGTACTTCCATTGAAGAAAAGTCAGATCAAATCAAAGGGAATAGATTAAGATTAATTGCTGATCCTAGACTGGTATGGATAAATGCTAATGCAGGGTATGTATTCTATTGTATTGTTATTCATTCTATTGTATTGTTATTCATTATATTGTATTGTTATTCATTATATTGTATTGTTATTCATTATATTGTATTGTTATACTCATCTAAAATCTTGCCATGACTCATAATTTATTTAAAAGTATATTTTGAAAAGCAAAATATATCATCACTAAATAAATTTGATTTTAAAATATTTTGCGTTTGTCAAAGTGAAATGTTCCAATTGTCAATTTAATATTATTTTCTATTTCACTAGTAATATATTATCTTAGATTGTTTATATTATTGATCAATAAGATAATGCATACTCATCACTATTTATCAATGTGTTAATCATCATGTTAATATAATACAATGTATTATATTTTATGAAACATGTTTGTGTAAATCTACTTGTGTATATAAATATATATTTACATATAATACTATATTATTATAGCATTTTATAATGAAAAAGTATACAATTTTAACTTAAATCTTTAAATCTTTTATAAATTTTAAAAAATAATTTTTTTTATTAGGAGAATATATTTATAATAAAAACTAGTATTGTAACTATGTATAACTATATTGTAACTATAAATAACAATACATATGAATAGTATAACTATAAATAACAATAACATTAATTTTGTATATGATATACTCATAGTAAATGTAAAATTAATAATTTATTAAATTATATATTATATTTAACCTCATAAGTACTTACTAAAATCCTTAAGGTATTAAGGTATTATACTTTACACCTGATGTATCTCTAATAAATCTCTAATGAAGTCATTATAGTAAAGAATATATTTATAATAAAAACTAGTATTGTAACTATGTATAACTATATTGTAACTATAAATAACAATACATATGAATAGTATAACTATAAATAACAATAACATTAATTTTGTATATGATATACTCATAGTAAATGTAAAATTAATAATTTATTAAATTATATATTATATTTAACCTCATAAGTACTTACTAAAATCCTTAAGGTATTAAGGTATTATACTTTACACCTGATGTATCTCTAATAAATCTCTAATGAAGTCATTATAGTATCTAATGTAAAAATATATTAACTTTATATATGTCTGCTGCATTAGTTGTCTATGATTATACCCATAAATGTTTTAATTTCAATCATTTTGCAGTGATTCACCAGTAGCCAAGTGGACTGAGTATGATATAAGCAGTTGGTTAAATGGAATTGGTATGGCCGTTTACATCGGACATTGTAAAAGGTCTCACATAACTGGAGAAATATTAATTAAGTCTACGAGTACAAAATTAAACAAGGTTATATTTATATATAAATAAATATTTTAAAATAAATTAGTATTTTGTGATTTTATAAATTAAAATGTGAATTCGCTAAACTTTAATTTTACAATAAAATTGAAATATTTTGATTATAAATAAATGTATCTATGCTACTTTAGCAGGCCCTTGTGTTTTGGGAGGTAAAAGTTTTGCATGTTATCGCTTTGTAAACCCCATTATCTATTCATATAAATATGCTTTGAATTTCCTTAAACTAACGGAGACCCTCGTCATACTGCCTCTCATATCTAGACCAATGTTCTTATCTATTATATAGCCGATGTTTGTAGTAGAGATTAGTTCTCTAAGCTATATTGCAACTAATAAACATATCTAAGCTGAATGTACATCTAGGTAGTGAGGTCAACATTTATTCCTCTAGGCGTTATGCTTTTCTTATTTGAATCTTAATTAATATGCTAACCTGATTATTGTAATTACACTATTAGCTTCACTTGCAATTACCTTATTTCTGCTTTTATATTTACTCTAGAAATACCTTTTCTCCTTCAGAGTTATTTTCTTCTTAAGAATTTCTCCTTCTAATCTATTTTCTCCTAAGACTCCTACACCTTCAAGTATTTTCACTTCCAAACAAAATCTGTTCTAATATTTCATTTTTAGATATCATTAGAACATCTACTTTTACCCACATTACATTAGAATATTAATCTTATAAGAATCTATCTCTTCGAAGTCGTATTTATTCTCATCGAGTATAATAATTATTCTTGTTCAAAACCAGCCTTTCTAGAAATTAAACGTACTGCCATTAGGACGCACCAAACTCTCTTTACAGATGCTCGGAATAACAAATTACTATCATCGTAAAAAGTTGCAATTCGCTTTGCAAGCAGCAATATCGTCATCCGATAGCAATATGGATAGAATGTCTTGTAAGCATGTATGCAGGTGGTTAGATGACATAGGCCTTCCACAGTATCAAGACAAGTTTGAAGAGGCTTGCATTGATGGTCGAATGTTACACTACCTTACTGTGGTTATATATCTTTTATCTTTACATTACAATACCTTACTGTGATTACCTTTATCTTTACATTACAATAGCTTACTGTGATTACCTTTATCTTTACATTACAATAGCTTACTGTGATTACCTTTATCTTTACATTACAATACCTTACTGCGATTACCTTTATCTTTACATTACAATAGCTTACTGTGATTACCTTTATCTTTACATTACAATAGCTTACTGTGATTACCTTTATCTTTACATTACAATAGCTTACTGTGATTACCTTTATCTTTACATTACAATAGCTTACTGTGATTACCTTTATCTTTACATTACAATAGCTTACTGTGATTACCTTTATCTTTACATTACAATAGCTTACTGTGATTACCTTTATCTTTACATTACAATAGCTTACTGTGATTACCTTTATCTTTACATTACAATACCTTACTGTGATTACCTTTATCTTTACATTACAATAGCTTACTGTGATTACCTTTATCTTTACATTACAATAGCTTACTGTGATTACCTTTATCTTTACATTACAATAGATTACTGTGATTACCTTTATCTTTACATTACAATACCTTACTGTGATTACCTTTATCTTTACATTACAATAGCTTACTGTGATTACCTTTATCTTTACATTACAATAGCTTACTGTGATTACCTTTATCTTTACATTACAATACCTTACTGTGATTACCTTTATCTTTACATTACAATAGCTTACTGTGATTACCTTTATCTTTACATTACAATAGCTTACTGTGATTACCTTTATCTTTACATTACAATAGCTTACTGTGATTACCTTTATCTTTACATTACAATACCTTACTGTGATTACCTTTATCTTTACATTACAATAGCTTACTGTGATTACCTTTATCTTTACATTACAATAGCTTACTGTGATTACCTTTATCTTTACATTACAATAGCTTACTGTGATTACCTTTATCTTTACATTACAATAGCTTACTGTGATTACCTTTATCTTTACATTACAATAGCTTACTGTGATTACCTTTATCTTTACATTACAATAGCTTACTGTGATTACCTTTATCTTTACATTACAATAGCTTACTGTGATTACTTTTATCTTTACATTACAATAGCTTACTGTGATTACCTTTATCTTTACATTACAATACCTTACTGCGATTACCTTTATCTTCACATTACAATAGCTTACTGTGATTACCTTTATCTTTACATTACAATAGCTTACCGTGATTACCTTTATCTTCACATTACAATAGCTTACTGTGATTACCTTTATCTTCACATTACAATAGCTTACTGTGATTACCTTTATCTTTACATTACAATAGCTTACTGTGATTACCTTTATCTTTACATTACAATAGCTTACTGTGATTACCTTTATCTTTACATTACAATAGCTTACTGTGATTACACTTCCTTTATCTTCACATTACAATAGCTTACTGTGATTACCTTTATCTTCACATTACAATAGCTTACTGTGATTACCTTTATCTTTACATTACAATAGCTTACTGTGATTACCTTTATCTTCACATTACAATAGCTTAATGTGATTACACTTCCTTTATCTTCATCCTTTTGTTCAATGTTTCATTCCCTTATAACCTCTTTACCCACTACTAATAGGAAGATCTTATGGGTCTAAAAGTAATCAATGTTCTGCACCACTTGAGTTTTAAAACAGGAATTGAAGTTTTAAGGGAGCAGGATTATGATTTGATAAAGTTGAAAAGAAGATCAGTTTATAACGGAATGGTTATTAATTACTCATAGAATTGCAGATTACAATTTGAACTGTGCATTAGTAATCATGCCAATTACATCAGGAGACCACACCAGAAGATGTCAGTTTATGGACAAGCCATCGCGTAATGGAATGGCTGAAAACTATTGATTTCACGGAGTACACCTCAAATCTTCGAGGAGCTGGTGTACATGGAGCCCTTATGGTTAGCGCAGGAGATTTCTGTAACTCTTCTCTTACAACCATTATATTCACTTTCCCCGCAAACATTATTTATCGTGGAGTGCAGTTGATGATTGTAATTTTGAAACCTAAATCCATTAGGTAAGAGAAGCGACGTTTGGAGCAGAATTGTTTGCCTGTTTACTGTCTATATCTCCAAACAAGTCTTTGTTGAGGAGACATTTGACGGAGAAGTTTGTGAAACTAGTCGGAGTAGAGATGCAGAAACAGAAAAGGGACATCGAAGCTCAGCCTGGATTTATTAAACTTACTCGTTTTCAAAAATTAAAGGTTTAATAAAATTCTTTTAATCCAATCCATTTCTTTTAATCCAACCTTCGTTATTATTTGATAATATATTGCGTAATAATATTATATTTAATTTTATAACAAAACAATAAGTATAAAGAAGCTAATGATTCGACTTTAATAGAAAAAAAATACAATTTTCTCGACTAAAAGATGTGAGTTATTCGAATATGTTTGTCCCATGACTTCTGAGGTAGAGAACTCAGTTTCTGCTTACACTATTGATCGTAAGCATAATACTGCAACTCCCTTCCAAAGATCGAATACACTTCTCCCACCATCTAAAAAGGTTTCACTCCGGGATCCAACTGTTTCCATTTTGTTTTCATTTCATTTTCTGTAATTGCGAGTTTATTTCAATTCTTTTAATATCGTTAATAATATAGAAAGAATTATATTTACAATAAGCATGACTGCATGTCTAAATATTGTTACTTTCTTCCTAAATTAGAAACAATGATCTTGCAATCACTACGAGGTAAGTGTTATTATTGCATGTAACTTGTTATAGTGATATTGTTAACTCGAATGTTTTATTCCAATGCTTTAATGAAGCTTTAACTAACTTTACTAATCAGTAGTTCCAACAATCACTAGTCCTCTCTAAATCTCTATACAGGAGATGTGCTGCCATCTATTGGTAGACGATTTATATCGCGAATTAAGCTCTCTAACGGTTAATAAATGTCTAGTTTTCTCTTTTAATGAAATAACTTCTCTTTTATTGGATTATTTCTCTTAGAATCTATTTTTTTGGTAATATTTTCATATAATCTATAATTAACTATATGTTTACATTTCTTTATATCTCGTTAATGTTTTTATTGTATCAAATTTTAATCTATATATTTTTCCAGATTCTATATATTTTTTAAATTTTCTTCCTTTATCTTTTAAAGGATTTGCTGCATGGAGAATATTTAAATGGAGCTAATGTGAAATCTACCAATACATAAAGCTCAAATTAATCTATTTTCTTTTTTATTTAAAAATGTTCATATATATTGCATACGCATTTTTATTATTAATATTTTATATTTGTAACTGGAATTGTTCTAAACCTTTTTATATTATTCAATGCATTTTTCTATTTTTATATAACAACTTATTATTGTCATAAAGTATATATTCTAAATTTTAATTACCTAAATACCTCCTCAAAATTATGAATTTAATATATTGACCGAAAGTTTTTATTTTTATAAGAATAATAATTTAAATAAATAAATATCTAAATAAATGTAATTTATTTTTATTTGAGCAAATCTATAAAACTACAGAAATGTGTGAATAAGATATTAAATAATATCGAGTCTAAAACAGATAAATGTGGGACAACGTGTTATTTCTCATTTTTCTTATTATTATTTTCTTAATTTAGCGACATGTTCGAATTGAGGAGAGCCACGAAATGGCAATTCCAGATATATCAATATACTGAAGATCTCGTGTCAGGATTTTATGATCTACTGTATTAAATGACGTTGTCGGATAGAATAGGATGATAACACATCTGCATTTAGTAGAGAATAACATGAACAATATGAATCAGGGCATTTTCTTTGCTTTTATAAACACTTTGAAATATATTTAATATATTGTATTTATTAAAATATTTGATAAGCGGTAAAGCTACAATTATATGTATAGTGTGTTAGATAGGAAGGAGAGGTTGTAGATAGTAGTTGTAGTGGTTTGGCTGAGATCTGCAAAAAAAATAATTTTAATATAGAGAATAGTGCTATACCTGAGCAGTTTTCAATATGGATGGTAGTAGTAGTAGTAGTAGTAGTAGTAGTAGTAGTAGTAATGGTAGAAGTAGTAGTAGCAATATTAATAGTAGTAGTAATATTATTAGTAGTAGTTGTAGTAGTTGTAGTAGTAGTAATAGTAGTAGCAAAATATTCTGTAAATCTATGATTGGCGCAGATTTGAAAGTTATCATAACTAAAATATCTATCCAGTCATAGATTTCTATTTTTGGTAAATAGAAATCTAGTCCTTCCAAGCATTAATACTATTTCTTTTATAAATATTATGTATTTTCAGTATATATATATAATACATTTTGCAATGAACATATAATAATAAACTTTATTTAACATATATAATATTAATAAGAACAAAAGATTTAATGATAAGAAGGTGCTATTGTAAGGAGAATGATGGAAATAATGTGAGAGGGCGATAATACAATATCTAATGAAATGGGAAGTGAAACATGGGAATATGTAGTAAGTATAGTTCAGAAAGAAAAATAAATATAATTATGATTTAAAATACACACCATTTGAATTTAAATCTAATATTTAAAATTAAAATATAAAAATGTTCAAGATTTTTGAACAATTTAATTAATGCTTAGATAATGGATTTGATAGGTACAATGTACAATGTACCTGGTACATGCCGCAATAGATAGAAAGATAATGGTTCTATACAAAAATGTATGATTAGTTATGATCCATACTAATTAAATTTAAAATAATTAAATTGATTACAACTTTATAAAATAAATATTTCTTAAATAAAATAGTAATTAAAGGTGTTTTCAAGGAGTTAGTTTGTATCCTCTATATCATATTTTATGAAAAAGATAAATAATTACATTGCCAGCCATGAAGAATAATTTTCATTACCTACAATTTAAATTACTAAATATTTGTTAAAAGCTTACTTTTTTATCATCTTTAAATTGAAATAATAATATAAAGATGGAATAATTCATTACATTGATATTAAAAGTTATTTATTAAATTATGCAATAATTGTGATATCTAAATATAACTTAAATTATATTTTTTTAATAATACAATGATAATTATTATATAATTCTATTGTAAATATACTTATAATTCAATATTTGTATTTATTTTATAAATGAATACGTTGAAGAATTAATTAAAAATAATATGCAAGTATTGTTTATTATTAATGATTTCATATTATTTTTCAAAAAGTTTCTATAATCAATATGATTATAAGTTATATAAAAAATAGAAAATTGAACATGAACACCGGCGACATCGTGTGAGATGATTTGCAATTATATAAAAATTAATATTGTGAAATTTACATAATTATTTCACAATTGGTTCAATAATATTAAATATATGTACAAATAAAATAAAAGGTAGAGTTCATAAAATCTTTTATACGTTTGATGATTTCATATTAGCTCCATTTATATATTCTCCATGCAGCAAATCCTTTAAAAAGAACAATACATTTTAAAGAATACTTAAACACTTTTCTTAAGATTTAATTAAGTCGATACAATAAAACATTTAAACAGGTAGACAAATAAATAAGAGAAAAAATAAGAAATATCAATATATAGATAAATAAATAACAAAGAAATGTAATCAATTGCAAGAAATACTTTGAGAGAAAAGAAAGCAATAAAAGAAGTTACTTAAAAGGGAAAACTAGACATTTATTAACCGTGAGAGAGCTTAATTCGCGATATAAATCGTCTACCAATAGATGGCAGCACATCTCCTGTATAGAGATTTAGAGAGGACTAGTGATTGTTGGAACTACTGATTAGTAAAGTTAGTTAAAGCTTCATTAAAGCATTGGAATAAAACATTCGAGTTAACAATATCACTATAACAAGTTACATGCAATAATAACACTTACCTCGTAGTGATTGCAAGATCATAGTTTCTAATTTAGGAAGAAAGTAACAATATTTAGACATGCAGTCATGCTTATTGTAAATATAATTCTTTCTAAACTATTAACGATATTAAAAGAATTGAAATAAACTTGCAATTACAGAAAATGAAATGAAAACAAAATGGAAACAGCTAGATCCCGGAGTGAAACCTTTTTAGATGGTGGGAGAAGTGTATTCGATCTTTGGAAGGGAGTTGCAGTATTATGCTTACGATCAATAGTGTAAGCAGAAACTGAGTTCTCTACCTCAGAAGTCATGGGACAAACATATTCGAATAACTCACATCTCTTAGTCGAGAAAATTGTATTTTTTTTCTATTAAAGTCGAATCATTAGCTTCTTTATACTTATTGTTTTGTTATAAAATTAAATATAATATTATTACGCAATATATAATCAAATAATAACGAAAGTTGGATTAAAAGAAATGGATTGGATTAAAAGAATTTTATTAAACCTTTAATTTTTGAAAACGAGTAAGTTTAATAAATCCAGGCTGAGCTTCGATGTCCCTTTTCTGTTTCTGCATCTCTACTCCGACTAGTTTCACAAACTTCTCCGTCAAATGTCTCCTCAACAAAGACTTGTTTGGAGATATAGACAGTAAACAGGCAAACAATTCTGCTCCAAACGTCGCTTCTCTTACCTAATGGATTTAGGTTTCAAAATTATAATCCTCAACTGCACTCCACGATAAATATTGTTTGCGGGGAAAGTGAAGAGAATGGTTGTAAGAGAAGAGTTACAGAAATCTCCTGCGCTAACCATAAGGGCTCCATGTACACCAGCTCCTCGAAGATTTGAGGTGTACTCCGTGAAATCAATAGTTTTCAGCCATTCCATTACGCGATGGCTTGTCCATAAACTGACATCTTCTGGTGTGGTCTCCTGATGTAATTGGCATGATTACTAATGCACAGTTCAAATTGTAATCTGTAATTCTATGAGTAATTAATAACCATTCCGTTATAAACTGATCTTCTTTTCAACTTTATCAAATCATAATCCTGCTCCCTTAAAACTTCAATTCCTGTTTTAAAACTCAAGTGGTGCAGAACATTGATTACTTTTAGACCCATAAGATCTTCCTATTAGTAGTGGGTAAAGAGGTTGTAAGGGAATGAAACATTGAACAAAAGGATGAAGATAAAGGAAGTGTAATCACGGTAAGCTATTGTAATGTGAAGATAAAGGTAATCACAGTAAGCTATTGTAATGTAAAGATAAAGGTAATCACAGTAAGCTATTGTAATGTGAAGATAAAGGTAATCACAGTAAGCTATTGTAATGTGAAGATAAAGGAAGTGTAATCACAGTA
Organism: Osedax frankpressi; assembly: GCA_964035775.1. Classification (NCBI taxonomy): domain Eukaryota; kingdom Metazoa; phylum Annelida; class Polychaeta; order Sabellida; family Siboglinidae; genus Osedax; species Osedax frankpressi. Next base: position 945,688 of record OZ038316.1, on the reverse strand, counting down.
AGCTATTGTAATGTAAAGATAAAGGTAATCACAGTAAGCTATTGTAATGTAAAGATAAAGGTAATCACAGTAAGCTATTGTAATGTAAAGATAAAGGTAATCACAGTAAGCTATTGTAATGTGAAGATAAAGGTAATCACAGTAAGCTATTGTAATGTGAAGATAAAGGTAATCACGGTAAGCTATTGTAATGTAAAGATAAAGTTAATCACAGTAAGCTATTGTAATGTGAAGATAAAGGTAATCACGGTAAGCTATTGTAATGTAAAGATAAAGGTAATCACAATAAGCTATTGTAATGTAAAGATAAAGGTAATCACAGTAAGCTATTGTAATGTAAAGATAAAGGTAATCACAGTAAGCTATTGTAATGTAAAGATAAAGGTAATCACAGTAAGATATTGTAATGTAAAGATAAAGGTAATCACAGTAAGCTATTGTAATGTAAAGATAAAGGTAATCACAGTAAGGTATTGTAATGTAAAGATAAAGGTAATCACAGTAAGCTATTGTAATGTGAAGATAAAGGTAATCACAGTAAGCTATTGTAATGTAAAGATAAAGGTAATCACAGTAAGATATTGTAATGTAAAGATAAAGGTAATCACAGTAAGCTATTGTAATGTAAAGATAAAGGTAATCACAGTAAGCTATTGTAATGTAAAGATAAAGGTAATCACGGTAAGCTATTGTAATGTAAAGATAAAGGTAATCACGGTAAGCTATTGTAATGTAAAGATAAAGGTAATCACAGTAAGCTATTGTAATGTAAAGATAAAGGTAATCACGGTAAGCTATTGTAATGTAAAGATAAAGGTAATCACGGTAAGCTATTGTAATGTAAAGATAAAGGTAATCACAGTAAGCTATTGTAATGTAAAGATAAAGGTAATCACAGTAAGCTATTGTAATGTGAAGATAAAGGTAATCACAGTAAGCTATTGTAATGTAAAGATAAAGGAAGTGTAATCACAGTAAGCTATTGTAATGTAAAGATAAAGGAAGTGTAATCACAGTAAGCTATTGTAATGTAAAGATAAAGGTAATCACGGTAAGCTATTGTAATGTAAAGATAAAGGTAATCACAGTAAGCTATTGTAATGTAAAGATAAAAAATATATAACCACAGTAAGGTAGTGTAACATTCGTCCATCAATGCAAGCCTCTTCAAACTTGTCTTGATACTGTGGAAGGCCTATGTCATCTAACCACCTGCATACATGCTTACAAGACATTCTATCCATATTGCTATCGGATGACGATATTGCTGCTTGCAAAGCGAATTGCAACTTTTTACGATGATAGTAATTTGTTATTCCGAGCATCTGTAAAGAGAGTTTGGTGCGTCCTAATGGCAGTACGTTTAATTTCTAGAAAGGCTGGTTTTGAACAAGAATAATTATTATACTCGATGAGAATAAATACGACTTCGAAGAGATAGATTCTTATAAGATTAATATTCTAATGTAATGAGGTAAAAGTAGATGTTCTAATGATATCTAAAAATGAAATATTAGAACAGATTTTGTTTGGAAGTGAAAATACTTGAAGGTGTAGGAGTCTTAGGAGAAAATAGATTAGAAGGAGAAATTCTTAAGAAGAAAATAACTCTGAAGGAGAAAAGGTATTTCTAGAGTAAATATAAAAGCAGAAATAAGGTAATTGCAAGTGAAGCTAATAGTGTAATTACAATAATCAGGTTAGCATATTAATTAAGATTCAAATAAGAAAAGCATAACGCCTAGAGGAATAAATGTTGACCTCACTACCTAGATGTACATTCAGCTTAGATATGTTTATTAGTTGCAATATAGCTTAGAGAACTAATCTCTACTACAAACATCGGCTATATAATAGATAAGAACATTGGTCTAGATATGAGAGGCAGTATGACGAGGGTCTCCGTTAGTTTAAGGAAATTCAAAGCATATTTATGTGAATAGATAATGGGGTTTACAAAGCGATAACATGCAAAACTTTTACCTCCCAAAACACAAGGGCCTGCTAAAGTAGCATAGATACATTTATTTATAATCAAAATATTTCAATTTTATTGTAAAATTAAAGTTTAGCGAATTCACATTTTAATTTATAAAATCACAAAATACTAATTTATTTTAAAATATTTATTTATATATAAATATAACCTTGTTCAATTTTGTACTCGTAGACTTAATTAATATTTCTCCAGTTATGTGAGACCTTTTACAATGTCCGATGTAAACGGCCATACCAATTCCATTTAACCAACTGCTTATATCATACTCAGTCCACTTGGCTACTGGTGAATCACTGCAAAATGATTGAATTTAAATATTTATAATTGTATTACTATTATTAATATTAATTATACATTAATATTTATAAATTTCTGACTTCCTTTATATTGCTTTAAATATACAACTGCGATTAACAACAATCATGAAATAATAAATAATTATATACAGGATACATGTTATAGATAGATATATATATATATATATATATATAAATAAATATAAACATAAGTTTCAGAGTGAAATTCGAAAAATAAATATCCAATAAACAATCTGAATGTTTTGCATATTGTTAGTTTCCATATATTGATAATGAATTATTTTAAATTAATGTAACATCTATATATTTAATAATATAACTTTTTAAAACTATACTAAAAAAGGTATTTAAATATAATTATCAATATAATCATAGATAGATTTATATTGAAGAATATAAAGTGAACATAGGAAGTAAACAAAAAAGTAAACATAGGAAATAAACAAAGAAAGTGAACATAGGAAGTGAATATAGGAAGTAAACAAAGAAAGTAAACATTGGAAATAAACATTTTAAAGTAGTGCCAAATGAATTAAACAATATTATATATACTCAGTGTATTATAACTGTTTAATACAGGTAATATGCAGATATAACACATGTAATATGCAACTATAACATATGTCTAATGAAGTTTTAGTGCAGGTATAATGTAGTTATGACACAGATATAATGTAGGTATAACACAGGTATAGAATAGGTATACAACAGGTATAAAAAAGGTATAATTAAGGTATAAAACATGAATAAATATAGCAATTACCTGGCATTATCATTCTTCCATTCAAGTCTCGGGCCAGTAGTTGCTCTTAATCTATTTCTTTTGAAGTTATTTGGCTTATCATCGTCGGAAGTACTACGCCTTAGTCTAAATTAGTTATAACCATTGTCATAAATGAGTTAAAAATACTTTATATAGGATATAGTTCTAATTAAATATTAACAACAAAGAAGATCTAGTTGTGCTTTAAGGGTTTGCCTACACTGAGGAATTAAAAAAATAAAAATATATTTGAAAAATAATATTATTCAATATTTATCATATTTAATATGTTATTTACTACTTGCGAAAATTTCAGGGTTCAATTCAATTTAGAAATACCAAAAAAAGCACTTTTAAAAGTAATCCATCATTGGAAAATTATAAAAATAATATATCAGAAATATAAATATAATATTAGTAAACTAATATATGATGAAATTTTAAAGCTCTCTATTTGCTTATAAATATAAATATACGGCATATATAAAAAAAAAATTAGGTTGATAGCGCTAGTATTTTTTATCGCAATAGATCGATTATAGAATGAGTGAATTTCCCTTTCTCTTGCATGTAAAATTCCTCAGTGTCGGCATGCCCCTAATATATTATAAGACGAACCCTCCAAATAACTTGTCATAAAGTTTTCCTTTTGATTTGGTCGTGGCTATAGATTTATTCTTTTTCTCTGAAATATCTTTAAATTCTAAGGCCATTTGATCTTTAAGAGTATCGTCATCAACTGTGAAAATATTTTAGAAGATATCAATTATGCAATATTTTAGTAAATATTTTAGTGAATTGACTAAAATTGAAAAAAGCGGGTATAGGATATTTATATATCAAGATATTTAATTATCAAGATATTTAAATATATAAAAGCTAAAATATTGGGATCAAGAGAGAAAATATATTAAATATTGAATAATAATATTACATAAGCATAACATTTAAAGATTAAAACGAATAAAACATCATAAAATTAGAAAATAAACATTCTTTTGAAGAGAGTTTTTTAAATATGTTTAAAAAATAAAGCAAGAATAATAACAAAGTTTACGAATAACAATAATGCTATTGTTCAATCACAGTACAATGATGTTATAAGAAATGACAATGAATTGAAATGAAATAAAACATCTAATAATGTAAATATCTCCTTAATTGGACATGCTTGAGGACATGATCGAGGACATGCTCAAGGACATGATCGAGGACATGCTCCAGGACAAGCTCAAGGACATGATCGAGGACATGCTCCAGGACATGTATGAGGACATGCTCAAGGACATGATCGAGGACATGCTCCAGGACATGTTCTAGGACAAGCTCAAGGACATGGTCGAGGACATGCTCCAGGACATGGTCGAGGACAAGCTCAAGGACATGGTCGAGGACATGCTCCAGGACATGGTCGAGGACATGCAAAGCGCATATACCCGACGTACCAAGATCCTGTTGAGATCGAAGTCTCCTATTAAGTTGTCGGTTCTTTAACTTGCGATCTGTATCGTCGTCGTCTCCTTGAGATTGAGTCCTGCGTAAACCTCGCAACACTCTGTGCAGGGTACGAAATGAACGAGACTTGCTTCTGTAGCGCGAAGGTAACGACGCAGAAGATGTAGTCGAAGAAGGCGTGTCGGGGGGAGGAGTTACCGGTGGTCTGCTAATGCGAGTGGGTAGCGTTTCGTTATAGCGATGGCCGGTAGGGGGTAGCACTATGTCATCGCACGGCTCAGCCACTTCGTCGTAGTCTTCGTAGCCGTGGCAAAGCACGGAACTAGTGACCGCAGCGGTCATTCTACCAGCATTACGCAGAGGCAGCGTACTAGACAAATTCGTTAATACAGACATACCTTTGTTATTATTCGTTGATAATAAATCACTTTCTGATGCCTGTAATTGAATATAATAAAGAATATTGTAAATATAGAAAAAGATAAATATAGTTATATATCTTGGGTCACTAACATTTAGATTATTTTGTAGAGAATTCAATTGTAGATTAATTATGGGTGCATCTTCATCCTCTATGCTTTCACTATCCAGACAAGTATGTGCTTTTTTATGATTTTAAAGAGTTATTTATAAATATAAATATTCATAATTGATGAAATATTTAATATATAAATATTATGTACAATTGATATATACACAATATCTTTATTACATCCTAACCAGGAGTACTAGTAGAACTTGGTAGAAAGTGGGAAGGAGCTCTATTCTCCACCATTTCTTTTAACCTTTCTACATCACTTTCTGCAGGGAATAAGAATCAGTGAATAAAGACCATAGTTTATTAGAAAGCTGTCATCGTCTGGTGAATATAACACAACCATATGCTAGCAGTAGTACATTTAAAGCTAGGTAACCAAGGCAACTGTTGAGTTTCCTAAACAACATCAAAAATTATTATTGCGGAACTTTCGAGTTAAAAAGAGATTAGTCGAAAATAAGTGAAATATAAAGAATCGTGAAGTTGAGAGAAAATAAGGTTGTGCGAGAGAAAACACCGAGTAACGAGGACACAGATATAAGTTAGAGAAGAGTGGTTAGCAGTTTGTTAAAGTAGCACCGTCACCACACTAGCAAAGGTAACAATGTTTCACAGCGACGGAGTAAATCGAGCTTACGTTTTCTTTTTAAGCGTTCCAGCGTAAATTCTCTTTCTACGTTGGTCCGAGGAAAACGATTGTAATTCTCTGAAATCAACATAACCAACAGTAAAATCTGCAAACTGTCACCACTAATGTTTAACAATTAATTTCCATAATAAAATTGACTGTACCTACAAATACCTCAAGTCTTTAATAAACAATATTCTTAGTATATATAATATTTTTGGTTTATATTGATAATGAATTATCAATTAATAAAAATCTCTAAGAATTTAATAATATAGTTTATATATTAATACTTATAATACAAATTTAGAATAAAAAATACTATAAAAATGCTATTTTAATATAAAAATAATCATAGATAGATTTTAATTAAAGGATATAAATTTAACATAGAAAGTAAACATTTGATTTGGAGTGAAAGTAGTGTCAGGACCAAGCAGGATTTCCAAGGAAAGTAAGACTTGTCAGATAAGATTTACCATTAATTAGATACAACAAAGTAGCTTAACAAACCAGAGTCATAACAAGGTGAACTACGGGCTAGAACTGTCATGGCATTCAATTTCTTTTTCAAATCCTCAATAGTCTCCTGTTAAAAAGTTAAAAATCGGAGTCAAATATTTCGACAAGGTGAGCATATATAAAGATAGAAATTATTTGTTTTTACGTCCTAAGAATGAAAGAGATAAGTTCAAAGGTCGGATAACAAGGGATATGTGATAAATTGTTATTATGAGATTATTAAGTAAGAATTGATCTGGTTTGCGAAAGTGAAAACAAAACTCTATGAATATTTGTGATTTACCTGTTGTTGAAGTCTTTGTCTATTACTGGTAGCGAGTTCAGCCTTCAACAAAGAAACTTCGGTGTTCACATTCAGTGGAGCTGAAATCTCCTACGAAACAAATGAGGGTTAGATCCGATAACTACAAAATAAAATACATAGCAGTTTAGTAGAATTAATGTGTAAGGCTATTCCTAAATACTATTACAAAATTACAATTATCTTAAAGCATATATGATAATCATTGAGCTTTAGTAGAGTTAAATCATTAGACATTAGACATTGTACATTAGACATTAGACATTGTACATTAGACATTAGACATTGTATAATATAATACAAGTTCAGAAAATCTCAGCGAAAATGTCTTTTTACCTTTTTAGCTATTATCATGTTCGCCAATTCCAGGACGTTTTTAATGTTGGGAGATAGCAAACTCGGCGAATTTAGAAGGTAAAGCATTTATGATAAAACCTAATACATCTTTGGCATCGTAAGAACGGGATATAGAGTTTTAAAATTTTATATCGGTTAAGTATACTTAATCGACGCTTAACTAATAAATACTAAAATCTTTACCGTGACCTTTTCAAAAATTCGAAAAAGATGGTCACGCTTTTCTCCATCGCTAAACTAACATTATTTAATGTGAAAAAAGTTTCAAATAATTAGTATAATAAATTAAGTATTCAATATTATTCTAATCTCGATATTATTACAAAAATTTAGAAAATTACGCCGTGGTAGATTTTGGTACGACTTACAATCTCTATATTTATCAGATTACGTTTTAATTAATACGGTAATACCAATTCCATAAATGCGTGAGTTAATTACTCGATAGTTTATCAGCGATTATTATTGACCGGGTAAAGATTATTAAAATTCAAAAACGGTTTCTGAATCCTCGCCCCTAAATCTATAAGATAGCAATTCCACACTATTAAATTTATCAATTTATAAAAAAAAAATTAAAAACGCACTCATACGAATATAAGTAAAATTTTAATTATTTGAAAATTTCAAATTTTCTAATATATTGTATGCAAATCTTATTCTAGATTTAGGTGAATTAATCTAGCATTGCGATGACTCATTTAATGAAAGAATCCAGTGTAGTCGTATATCGTACTACTTATCTCGATGTATGCGGTACCTATAAACTATATATAGTAGGTATATTTATATATATATACATATATATATATATATATATATATATATATATTTATTTATACATATTTATATATTATATAGTTATAATATATATTAAGTATTTATATATATCTATAAATATGTAGTATTTAGTTATAATATATATTTAAGTTGTATATTAATTATATCCAAGTATATATATTATATATACTAACTATATAGATACTAATAATATATAATTATATATTATATATTGTATATAGCTTATATTTTATATATATCTTTATATTGCTTTGCATAGCTTTATATATCATTCTATTATTAGATTTGTCTATAGGATTTAATAAACCAGTTAGTTTTTCGGTGATTAAAGCCGACTCGAATTATATTAATAAAAAATAATATAGGATTAAGAATCCGTAACCCAAAATCTATAAGTGGGTATTTCATTAATTTATAAAAAGATTATTTGTGTTTCTTCAAAAGTTCATTATTCTCATTAGGTCTCTCGATTAAATGACCAATATTTCACATTTACTTTATATTATAAAACCTATCGATAGATTATAGATAGAGTTACACATATCTTATATATATTTATATTCTATAAACCAGTTTTTAATGGCGTTAATATATAGTAAAGTTGAAAAGTCTTTGGATTTGGTTTCGGGTTACGGTTTGGTTCTTTGTGGGTTTTTTAATAAAATAATATCCATTTAATCTAGGGTTATGTTCTATATGAATCTATATACCGTCATTATAATATTTAGGTTTAGGTTTGGGTTTGTTTATAAGTTTAAGTTAGAGCTTGACATGACTGGGTTGCTATACCTAGACACTAATGATTAAATCATGGCTACCAAACTACACTAATTTACTAAATATATATTGGATAATTTGTTACATTACTCTATATTATATGAGGTAAGGCATATGTTTGGGTTTGGGTTTGGTTATGAATGGGTTTATAAAATAAATTTGATGTCAGTCTATGTTTCTATGTTATAATTAGAAATTTTTCATTTAGATTGGTTTTTTGTTTTTAACATTTCATTTTATTTGTGTTAAATAACTTATAGATTAGATTCTAGATTTGATAACACATTTGATGTATTCATTTAGTTTACAATAACACTTTTCATCATAATGATTATATCAACTTAATTAATAATATTAAAATAATCTCTGTAATCTGAGAGTGATTGTCCTTAAGGACAAGTACACACACTTTATATTTATAACTGAAATTTACAAGTGAATTGGTTAAAGTTGGGAAGAGTGCAAGTGAGGAGTGTAAAGTAGGGAATAGCTTAAGTAAGGATGTAAAGTAGGGCAGAGTGTGTATTATTAATATAATTTTAAAACAATGATTTATATAAATTAGCAAACAGCCTGAAATAAAAACTAAAAAATAAAAACTAAAAACAAATAAAAGGTAAGAAATTGAATTTTATAAGTATTTATTTACGTTTGAAGAATTGAGATTTTTAAATTTGAAGAAAAAGTTTTGCAGATATAAATTATAACATTTGAAGATCAAAGTGATTCCATATTACTGCAGAAATCCAACTGCTTCGTTTATTTTCAAATATATTGGCATTTACAGTGATTTGTGCTAAAATTGCTTGTTATTTAAATTGTTATTAATTTCATTGTTAAGTAGTTATCGTATGGGGTAAAGTTATCATTGAGTCATATAACTCCTCATAATAGTTCAGTAATCTAAGCAGGAGTCAAACTACCCCATTCTTCGCAAGTCTTGATTGATCAATTATTATTTTATGTATATTTTTGAAATTTTTAGTGATGAAGTGGGATATAATATAAATAAAATATCAATGTTGAAGGTGTCAAAATATTAGGACAAATGTCAAAGGATAAAGATAAATGTCAAAAGATTAAGATTAGTGTCAAAAGATTAAGATAAGTGTCAAAATATTAAGATAAATGTCAAAAGATTAAGATAAATGTCAAAATATTAAGATAAATGTCAAAATATTAAGATAAATGTCAAAGGATAAATAAAAGTATCACAATATTAAGATTAGTTGAGTTAGATTACTGACATTTAATAGAGTATAAATATTTTAATAATTAAAGAAGTGTGTTTTTTCATCAAGTAAATCACTTGCAGTTTGTAAGTGTAAAGCAGTTTGCAAGTGTAAAGCAGTTTGTAAGTGTAAAGTTGTTTGTAAGTGTAAAGCAGTTTGTAAGTGTAAAGCAGTTTGTAAGTGTAAAGCAGTTTGTAAGTGTAAAGCAGTTTGTAAGTGTAAAGTTGTTTGTAAGTGTAAAGCAGTTTGTAAGTGTAAAGCAGTTTGTAAGTGTAAAGCAGTTTGTAAGTGTAAAGCAGTTTGTAAGTGTAAAGCAGTTTGTAAGTGTAAAGCAGTTTGTAAGTGTAAAGTTGTTTATAGGCTGTCTATAAGAAATGTACTAAGTAAATGTACTTAATAGAAGAGCTGATAAGAGATAATAAGAGCTGATAAGAGATAATAAGGTGAGCTAGGATATTGGTATACAGTTTGAGAGGGATTGAAAGTAGGTTTTTTGAGGAAATTGGGAAGATAGTATTGTAGATGATGGTACCGGTGATTATGGATTTATTATCAATGTTTTCAAAAATAGGAGTTCAATATAGTTCAATAAAGTTCAATATAGTTCAATATAGTTCAATATAGTTAGCTTATAAAGATAGTATTTTGTTTATAAAGGTAGTATTTTATTTGTAAAGGTAGTATTTTGTTTGTAAAGGTAATCTTTTTTTTATAAAGGTAGTATTTTGTTTATAAAGGTAGTATTTTGTTTGTAAAGGTAGTATTTTGTTTGTAAAGGTAGTATTTTGTTTATAAAGGTAGTATTTTGTTTATAAAGGTAGTATTTTGTTTGTAAAGGTAGTATTTTGTTTATAAAGGTAGTATTTTGTTTGTAAAGGTAGTATTTTGTTTGTAAAGGTAGTATTTTGTTTATAAGGATAGTATTTTGTTTATAAGGGTAGTATTTTGTTTATAAAGGTAGTATTTTGTTTATAAAGGTAGTATTTTATTTGTAAAGGTAGTATTTTGTTTAAAAGGTATTATGTTTTTGTATGTCTTCCTAGTTTGTTTATAGTAAAATTTAATCTTTTAGTCTTATAAGAGATATTTGATATCAGTAGATATCTATCCTATCTTAGTCTTTATAGAACTAGTGAATTTATTATAGAAATAGTGAATTTATTATAGAAATAGTGAATTTATTATAGAAATAGTGAATTTATTATAGAACTAGTGAATTTATTATAGAAATAGTGAATTTATTATAGAAATAGTGAATTTATTATAGAACTAGTGAATTTATTATAGAAATAGTGAATTTATTATAGAAATAGTGAATTTATTATAGAACTAGTGAATTTATTATAGAAATAGTGAATTTATTATAGAAATAGTGAATTTATTATAGAACTAGTGAATTTATTATAGAACTAGTGAATTTATTATAGAACTAGTGAATTTATTATAGAACTAGTGAATTTATTATAGAAATAGTGAATTTATTATAGAAATAGTGAATTTATTATAGAACTAGTGAATTTATTATAGAAATAGTGAATTTATTATAGAAATAGTGAATTTATTATAGAAATAGTGAATTTATTATAGAAATAGTGAATTTATTATAGAACTAGTGAATTTATTATAGAACTAGTAAATTTATTATAGAAAGTAATAAATAATCAAGTAGAAGTGATGAAGACTAATTAGTTATGACATGATAGATTATGAGAAGATAGATTATTAAAGTAAGGTGCAGTCTGTCAATGGTAAGATACTATAGATTTTGTCTTAAGAGATAACACAGTGAAGAGAGTGAAATTGAGAAGAATTTTAATTAGTGAAGAGATAAATATAATTATTTAGTACCAATATATTAACTAGCTAATTAACTAGATAATTAACTAGCTAATTAACTAGCTAATTAACTAGCTAATTAACTAGCTAATTAAATAGCTAATTAAATAACTAATTAAATAGCTAATTAAAGAGCTAATTAAAGAGCTAATTAAATAATTATTAATACATTAATTATGCAGAGAATTTGTATAAAAAGAAAATATGATTAGAAAATAAATTGTAATGATTTATTTTCTATTCAAATTATGTACAAAAAGTATCTATACATTATTATAGATATGATATATAGATATTATAGATATAGTTAAATGACAAATAAGGATTTAATTAATATGCACCTGAACATTCCAATAAAATATGACACACATAAACCAGAAATAAATAAATCTATTTTTAAAACACTTGTTATTTTTAAAAAATGAATTGTTTGATAAAATAATAATTCTAAAAATATATTCTGTCAGTGTGATTTTGTGTATGTGTTTGTGTCTATGTGTGTGTGTGTGTGTTTGTGTGTATGTGTGTGTGTGTTTGTGTATATATGTGCATGTGTGAATAAATGTAAATTAATTAGTATATAATCCCACCCCACACCACCCCACATCCACCCACACCACACCATACACACCACACCCATCCCACACCCCACACCATACAATACACACCCGCCTTATACCACACACCCCACACCACACCACAAACCCCACACCATACAAAACACCATAACACACACCACACACCATACCATACACACCATTACACACCTTATTGTGAAGATATATTGCCTGGATATTGCAAAAGTATAAAAACGAATATATTGAGAGACAATGAAGAGACAATTGATCAAATTGTAACATTTAGTATAGTGTGTAGTGAGTGTAGTGAGTGTAGTGAGTGTAGTGAGTGTAGTGAGTGTATTGTGCATAGTGAGTGTAGTGAATGTAGTGAGTGTAGTGAGTAGTGTGTGTAGTGAGAATAGTGTGTGTAGTGTGTGTAGTGAGCGTTGTGTGTAATGTGTGTAGTGAGTGTAGTAAGTAGTGTGTGTTGTGAGTGTAGTGAGTATTGTGTACAGTGAGTAGTGTGTGTAGTGAGTAGTGTGTGTAATGAGTAGTGTGAGTAGTGTGTGTAGTGAGTGTAGTGAGTGTAGTGTGTAATGTGTGTAGTGAGTATAGTATGTAGTGTGTGTAGTGAGTGTAGTGAGTATTGCATACAGTGAGTAGTGTGTGTAGTGAGTGTAGTGAGTGTAGTAAGTAGTGAGTGTAGTGTGTAATGTGAGTAGTGTGTATAGTGAGTATAGTCAGTGTAGTAAGTAGTGAGTGTAGTGAGTAGTGTGTGTAGTGAGTGTAGTGAGTATTGCATACAGTGAGTAGTGTGTGTAGTGAGTGTAGTGAGTGTAGAGATTAGTGTGTGTAGTGAGTAGTGTGTAAAGTGAGTAGTGTGTGTAGTGAGTATAGTGAGTGTAGTAAGTGTAGTAAGTAGTGAGTGTAGTGTGTAATGTGTGCAGTGAGTGTAGTGAGTAGTGAGTGTAGTGAGTAGTGTATGTAGTGAGTAGTGTGTATTATGTAATGTACTGTGTATAATAATCAGCTAACAATCATACCTACGTTACTAGTTATATAACATGATCTAAGATCTGCTTCTTAAGTGAATTTACTACCAGCCAAATGGATTTAAATTATTAATATGAATATATATATATATATATATATATATATATATGTGTGTGTATGTATATATATATATATATATATATATGTGTATGTATATATATATATATATATATATACATATATATATATATATATATATGTGTATGTATATATATATATATATATATATATATATATGTATGTGTATCTATATATGTATATATATATATATATATATATATATATATATATATATATATATATATATATATATATATTTATATTTATGTGTATATGATTGTGTATTTGTTAGGGAATGTATGAGTGTAATTCTCTGCTAATATAAATAAGTATATATGATATGAATATATTTTAGATTATTTGCTTATATTTATGACAGTATTATATTATATAAGAAAATCGAAAAGTATAAAAGCTATTTATAGAATATATCACCTTCCTTCGGGGGAGAGTGTCTTTTCTGGGAGAAACGCACGCAAATAAGGAAGTCATAGTTCACAAGTCTCCGGAAAACTTACAGCATTAATTTAATTACTCCAACTGTTAACTATATTATAATTATACTTACAATTATGCTACATTCTACATACGCATCGTAACGAACAAGTCGTCGGCGATGTTTTTTCTATTAAATGAACTTCTAGTTTACGACGTACGCCACACTGAAATAAAATGAAGTGGAGTCGCGACACCGCGCGCATCACTGAAGAGAATTGGGCATTTGGTGTTATTATAATAAGCAATTAATATGTGGATAAAGTCTATTCGATAGGTGCGTTGCAATATCACAATAATCTGATCTGTTATACAATAAGTCATCCATTTAGGACAGAATAACGATTGCATTGCAATGTGTGGTTTCCATGACTATACAGAGAATATTGCATTTACTATTACGATGATCAGTTTAAATTATCATAACATTGGGATTATAATAAAATGAGAAAATAATGGTCACATGAAATTTTAAAAAAAATGTAATATTATAATAACATAACAACAGATGTCACAATAATAACAGGTGTATAAGTGTATCGTTGATGTTGATAAACAAAGTATCTAGATCAACTTAACTTTGATAAATAACTATATATAAACTCATGAGCAAATAGAATTCTAGCTTCCTACAGCATATACATATTAATCATACTAAACTTAATACCACATATGTATGCGATGACAACATATGTATGCGATGACAACATATGTATGCGATGATAACATATGTATGCGATGACAGCATATGTATGCGATGACCACTTTATTCAATTTCTCTATTATTTCTATAACATATATTGCATGGGAAATAAATTATATATCCCGGTACCTAAAAATAGAATAATGTAACCCTTTAATCCCTGTAATCCCTTTAATTAGCATTGTATAGTTAATAGTTAGTAATTATAAACTATAGTATAATTATATATAAATATAGCTATATAATAGTATAAGTATATATTATATTATAATCATATATAAAGTATAATTATATAATAGTGTAATTATATACTATATTATAACTATATATTCAATATATGTATTCATACTTATAATATTTGAATTCAGTATATGCCATAATACCTTAAAAGGCAATTCGATATATAAAAAGAATACCACTGAAATAAAATTATTATTTCCACTGAAATAAAAATTTGTTATTTCCACTGAAATAAAATACGCAATATACAGCTTGTACATGAGAATTCATTTTTTAATAAATGACGTTTTCACATTCATAATAAATTTGAAATATTATTATAAGACACCATGCCAATGTACTCTAGTTATTTAAATAAGTCATATCAAATATATCGTATTACTATAATTATTAGGCAAGACAACATAGAAAAGAGTTACTGATATCTAATTAGCATTATAGGTAATACACAAGAAGATGAAATGAATTAATATTTAGATTGTAGAACGTAAACTAGGGGATAATATAAATGAGTCTGTTTAGTACATAAGTTACTACTACTCAACTGCTATACTACTCTACTACTATACTACTCAACTACTATGCTACTCTACTACTACTCAACCACTGTACTATTCTACTACTACTAAACTGCTATACTACTCCACTACTACTAAACTACTATACTACTCAACTACTACTCAACTACAATACTACTCTATTACTACTCAACTACTATACTACTCTACTACTACTCAACCACAATACTACTCTACTACTACTCAACTACTCTACTACTACTCAATTACTATGCTACTCTACTACTACTCAACTACAATACTACTCTACTACTACTCAACTACAATACTACTCTACTACTATTCAACTACAATACTACTCTACTACTACTCAACTACAATACTACTCTACTACTATTCAAATACAATACTACTCTACTACTATTCAACTACAATACTACTCTACTACTATTCAACTACAATACTACTCTACTACTACTCAACTACAATACTACTCTACTACTACTCTACTACAATACTACTCAACTACTATACTACTCTACTACTACTCAACTACAATACTACTATGAGTATAAGCATGTGTATTATTAAGAGGAGAATTTAATATTATTAACAGTGAAAATAAAAACTTTTCATCATCTTTTACACAATATGCAAATCAAAATTCAAATATATAAATTGTTTTTTTTATAAATTATATATATCTATATAGATAGATTTAATATTTTATTTTAGATATAAATAAAAATATAGATTTTATAATTCAAATTCATTTAAACTAGAAATTGAAACATTTATAAAATTGACTATTATAGAAAAAACTAAGTTTTATTTCATATTTTTTAGTATAATTGCGCATATAAAAAAAGAATATATATAAGAAACTTGGGATATAAAAAATTATATACTATGGATATAAATCTATACATAAAAATGATTGTTTGTAACAATACATTAAATAATCAATAAAGTTTATTTATAGCTTATTTTTATACAAAATAAAAATTTGAAATAAGTGAAATATTAAGTAAAGATAAAAATTAACTAAATTGATGTACTGATAATAAAAGGATAATAGTTTACAGAAATAAACAATGAATACTAATGAAGTAGTAGGTTAATAATCATAAGATAATATGGATCAGAGTTATAATTATTGTTCTGGCTATCTTTTACTCTCCATATAGTCTGTTAATCCAACCTTTATATCTCTCCCCCAGGCACTTGAATATGAGACAGAATAACAAGTGGAATCAAACAAACAACAATCAAATCACCGGTTTTGGTGATTCACAATGATAATATAGATATAGTATATAGTATAATATATAGAATAGTATATAGTATAGTATATAGTATAGTATATAGTATAGTATATAGTATAATATATAGTATAGTATATAGTATAGTATATAGTATAGTATATATGATAGTATATAGTATATTATATAGTATAGTACATAGTATATTATATAGTATAGTATACTATATATCATATATATATATTATAATATATAATATATTTTAGTATATTATATATTATATATTATAGTATATTATATATCATAGTATATATTATATTATTTATTAGTGTATAAACATTTTTATTTTTCCATAACATTAAAAATAAATAATAAGTAAATTAATAAACAAATAAATATTTTTGAGAAATTCCTTTTTTCTATATAGAAACTCAATGTGAATGTTAAATGTTAAATATAGTGTATACTATACACTGTATAGTATAGTATTGTGTATACTATATACTGTATAGTATATATTATAGTATATAGCATAGTATATAGTATAGTATATAGCATAGTATATAGTATAATATATAGTATAGTATATAGTTTTGCATATAGTATATTATATAGAATAGTATATATTATAGCATATATTATAGTATATAGTATAGTATATAGTATGGTATATAGTATGGTATATAGTATGGTATATAGTATAGTATATAGTATAATATATAGTATAGTATATAGTATAATATATAGTATAGTATATAGTATATAGTATATTATATAGTATAGCGTAGTGTATATTATAATATATAGTATATTATATTGTATATTATATTGTATAGTATATAATATAGTATATTATATAGTACAGTATATAGTACAGTATATAGTACAGTTTATAGTACAGTATATAGTACAATTTATAGTATAGTATATATTATAGTATATATTATAGTATATATTATAATATATATTATAGTATATTGTATATTATATATTATATTGTATATTATACAGTATAGTATATAATATAGGATATAATAACGTATATAGTAAAGTATATAGTATAGTATATAATATAGTAATATCATATATAATATAATATATTTTCAAATTACTTTTATGGTAAATTTTAAAAAATTAATACACAGATCTTATAATTTTAAATAATAGAACAAACTTTTAACTATAAATTGTTTACAGATCACTTTACACAACATTACGAGGAATATAACATTATAATAGAGACATCTAGTGGTAGATTAGAAAGTAAGCCTGATGCATGTCAAGATAAGAGGGCTATTTATAGAACATTATTTTTCTATTCCCCATCCTGATATCCATCCACTATATATTATATAATAATACATAACTATGAAGCCATATTGTGTAGCATATATATATATATATATATATATTATGCAACATTTAATACAATCTCAGATATATATTTAATTGATATGTTATGTCTTCTATTTAGAGTTAGAATAGATTTTAAGTGTAGTTCAAGAATACATTATTATTATTAATAATATACAAATTATTAACATGTCACTAAATTAACATTACCTATGTTATGGTTAGAATAACTTGAATTTTAATCATAGTTATTTGAAATATAATGTATTAACATATAATTTGATTAAATATCATCTACAGCATTAGGTATTATATAATTAATAATTATTATATAATTACTTATAAGTATTATGTTATTATTGTATAACAGGGAATATTCTCAAATTTGTATCAATTAATTTATCAATTATTACAAAATCCTCTTGTTTCCTGAGGATACATGCTTGTTATTAGAGTCCCTCATAAAATTATTATAATATATTATAATTATATATGATATATACCAAGAATATATATGGCATACACTAGTCTATTTTAATAGTTATATTTAGTGTAATAATATATCATATAGTATAGCAGTTATTATGAAATATACGTTGTAACAAAGGATAGCAGTTATACCAATTTATATCATTTTAAAATTTTATAATCATAAATTAAAAAATTAATTATGAATAAGGAACTAGTTAAATTAAGTAAAATTATAACTGGAATAATAATTTATTTTGTTTATATATTTAAAAACTTTCAATATATATATATAACAATTACTATATAACATATTTATTAATTTAACCTAGTTATTAATAATAATACTAACTGCAGGCATTCTTCTTAAATGTATCGTACTTTTAAAGGGCTTAATAAAAGTAATAAGAAATTAAGAAAATTATTTTAAATGTCTCAAGTTTGTTTATAAACGTATATTTCGCGTGTGTTTATATTCACTGAAAGAAAGAATATAAATACATTACATTGATGCGTGCGTTAAACCACTGGACTACATTCATTAATAGAAACAATAACATATAATTACATTCATGGATTCTCAAATATACGCAATAAAATTTTAATTAGCGTATGTAAATTATAAGCCATGTCCAGTGTATTCTGATTATATAGCTTTGTGATACAATCAATAGACAATCGATATTCTATAAAAGACCTATAAAAATGTACTATAAAAATGTACTAATGAAATGTTACTAAATATAATATATAATTAGATTTAGTTATCAGAGGCATATAAAAAGGTCACAATTTATTTAGTGATTTGTTCAGAGAATGTTCTCATGTAATCACCATTTATGTTAATCGTAAGTACACCATAAATGTTTATTAGCCTTTTATTGCACACAGACATGTATATATATATATATATATATATAATTATATATAAACAAGTTTTTTGACAAGAATATATTAGATGAGTACATTCTTTTAATCAATATAGTAGATAATGGCACTCCCATTAAGTATAGTGAATGAATTATCATATATGAAATTGCAAATAGTATCTATGCCGATATTACTAAAACAAATATATATAAGTAGTAAAACACAGCATACATAATTACACCTCTATATACAGTCTATGGTAAATGTTGTTTTCTATGTAAGATTGAGAAAGTTATCATTTATTAAATAATAAAACGAGAAAAGCTATTCTTACACCCAAATTCACAATCAGAATAACTACTTGCTAGAACATAGCAAACATCAATATATTATATAGGAGATATAGGTCCTAATATCTTATAGGAGATATATGTCCTAATATCTTATAGGAGATGTAGGTCTTAATATCTTATAGGGATATAGGTCCTAATATCTTATAGGGGATATAGGTCTTAATATCTTATAGGAGATATAGGTCCTAATACATAGTTGCGTATGAAGTAAACTATGACGTAGTATATTAACCATGGTTCTTGTCCTTATTATGTCCTCCAAGTCCTCGTTTTTAGACTGCAGAGCTCCGATATGTTCCTCCAGGACACTGACCTGTGGGAGTATCGTTATATGGGTGTCGTACTATAGTAGGGGTGCCACACTATGGAAGGGGGGAGTACGTACTATGGTAGGGGTGCCACACTATGGAAGGGGGGAGTACGTACTATGGTAGGGGAGTACGTACTATGGTAGGGGAGTACGTACTATGGTAGGGGAGTACGTACTATGGAAGGGGTGAGTACGTACTATGGTAGGGGAGTACGTACTTATGGTAGGGGAATACGTACTATGGTAGGGGAGTACGTACTATGGTAGGGGAGTACGTACTTATGGTAAGGGGAGTACGTACTATGGTAGGGGAGTACGTACTATGGTAGGGGAGTACGTACTATGGTAGGGGAGTACGTACTATGGTAGGGGAGTACGTACTATGGAAGGGGTGAGTACGTACTATGGTAGGGGAGTACGTACTTATGGTAGGGGAGTACGTATTATGGAAGGGGGGAGTACGTACTATGGTAGGGGAGTACGTACTATGGTAAGGGAGTACGTACTATGGTAGGGGAGTACGTACTTATGGTAGGGGAGTACGTACTATGGTA
>OZ038316.1:865504-920163 GCA_964035775.1 Osedax frankpressi | reverse complement strand
TAACTACATTTACTAACCACTTTTACTAACCACTTTTACTAACCACTTTTACTAACACTTTTACTAAACACTTTTACTAACCACTTTTAGTAACCACTTTTACTAACCACTTTTACTAACCACTTTTAGTAACCACTTTAGTAACACTTTACTAATCACTTTTAGTAACACTTTTACTAACCACTTTACTAATCACTTTTACTAACCACTTTACTAAACACTTTTACTAACCACTTTTAGTAACCACTTTAGTAACACTTTTACTAATCACTTTTACTAACTACTTTTACTAACACTTTTACTAAACACTTTTACTACCACTTTTAGTAACCACTTTTACTAACCACTTTTACTAACCACTTTTACTACCCACTTTTAGTAACAACTTTTAGTTAGACTTTTACTAATCACTTTTATTAACACTTTTACTAACCACTTTTACTAATCACTTTTACTAACCACTTTTACTAAACACTTTTACTAACCACTTTTAGTAACCACTTTAGTAACCACTTTTAGTAACACTTTTACTAATCACTTTTACTAACTACTTTTACTAACCACTTTTACTAACCACTTTTACTAACCACTTTTACTAACCACTTTTACTAACCACTTTTACTAACATTTTTACTAACCACTTTTACTAACACTTTTACTAACCACTTTTACTAACACTTTTACAAACACTTTTACTAACCACTTTTAGTAACCACTTTTAGTAACACTTTTACTAATCACTTTTAGTAACACTTTTACTAACCACTTTTACTAATCTCTTTTACTAACCACTTTTACTAAACACTTTTACTAACCACTTTTAGTAACCACTTTTAGTAACACTTTTACTAATCACTTTTAGTAACACTTTTACTAACCACTTTTACTAATCACTTTTACTAACCACTTTTACTTAGCACTTTTAGTAACACTTTTACTAACTACTTTTACTAATCACTTTTAGTAACACTTTTACTAACTACTTTTACTAATCACTTTTAGTAACACTTTTACTAACCACTTTTACTAATCACTTTTAGTAACACTTTTACTAACTACTTTTACTAATCACTTTTAGTAACACTTTTGCTAACCACTTTTACTAACACTTTTAGTAACACTTTTACTAACTACTTTTACTAACCACTTTTACTAACCACTTTTACTAACACTTTTACTAAACACTTTTACTAACCACTTTTAGTAACACTTTTACTAACCACTTTTACTAACTACTTTTACTAATCACTTTTAGTAACACTTTTACTAACCACTTTTACTAATCACTTTTAGTAACACTTTTACTAACCACTTTTACTAATCACTTTTAGTAACACTTTTACTAATCACTTTTAGTAACACTTTTACTAACCACTTTTACTAATCACTTTTAGTAACACTTTTACTAACTACTTTTACTAATCACTTTTAGTAACACTTTTACTAACTACTTTTACTAATCACTTTTAGTAACACTTTTACTAACCACTTTTACTAATCACTTTTAGTAACACTTTTACTAACCACTTTTACTAATCACTTTTAGTAACACTTTTACTAACTACTTTTACTAATCACTTTTAGTAACACTTTTACTAACCACTTTTACTAATCACTTTTAGTAACACTTTTACTAACCACTTTTACTAACCACTTTTAGTAACACTTTTACTAACCACTTTTACTAATCACTTTTAGTAACACTTTTACTAACCACTTTTACTAATCACTTTTAGTAACACTTTTACTAACCACTTTTACTAACCACTTTTAGTAACACTTTTACTAACCACTTTTACTAACCACTTTTACTAACCACTTTTAGTAACACTTTTACTAACCACTTTTACTAATTACTTTTAGTAACACTTTTACTAACCACTTTATTAACCACTTTTACTAATCACTTTTACTAACCACTTTTACTAACCACTTTTACTAATCACTTTTACTAACCACTTTTACTAACCACTTTTACTAACCACTTTTAGTAACCACTTTTACTAACTACATCTACTAACCCCTTTTACTAACCACTTTTACTAATCACTTTTACTAATCACTTTTACTAATCACTTTTACTAATCACTTTTAGTAACACTTTTACTAACTACTTTTACTAATCACTTTTAGTAACACTTTTACTAACCACTTTTACTAATCACTTTTAGTAACACTTTTACTAACCACTTTTACTAATCACTTTTAGTAACACTTTTACTAACTACTTTTACTAATCACTTTTAGTAACACTTTTACTAACCACTTTTACTAATCACTTTTAGTAACGCTTTTACTAACCACTTTACTAACTACTTTTAGTAACACTTTTACTAACCACTTTTACTAATCACTTTTAGTAACACTTTTACTAACTACTTTTACTAATCACTTTTAGTAACACTTTTACTAACCACTTTTACTAATCACTTTTAGTAACACTTTTACTAACCACTTTTACTAATCACTTTTAGTAACACTTTTACTAACTACTTTTACTAATCACTTTTAGTAATCACTTTTAGTAACCACTTTTACTAACTACATTTACTAACCACTTTTACTAATCACTTTTACTAACCACTTTTACTAACCACTTTTACTAACTACTTTTACTAATCACTTTTAGTAACACTTTTACTAATCACTTTTAGTAACACTTTTACTAACTACTTTTACTAATCACTTTTAGTAACACTTTTACTAATCACTTTTAGTAACACTTTTACTAACTACTTTTACTAATCACTTTTAGTAACACTTTTACTAATCACTTTTACTAATCACTTTTACTAACCACTTTTACTAACCACTTTTAGTAACACTTTTACTAACCACTTTTACTAACCACTTTTACTAATCACTTTTAGTAACACTTTTACTAACCACTTTTACTAACCACTTTTAGTAACCACTTTTACTAACTACTTTTACTAACCACTTTTACTAACCACTTTTACTAACCACTTTTAGTAACCACTTTTAGTAACACTTTTACTAACCACTTTATTAACCACTTTTACTAATCACTTTTACTAACCACTTTTACTAACCACTTTTAGTAACACTTTTACTAACCACTTTTACTAACCACTTTTACTAATCACTTTTAGTAACACTTTTACTAACCACTTTTAGTAACACTTTTACTAATCACTTTTACTAACCACTTTTACTAACCACTTTTACTAACTACTTTTACTAATCACTTTTAGTAACACTTTTACTAATCACTTTTAGTAACACTTTTACTAACTACTTTTACTAATCACTTTTAGTAACACTTATACTAATCACTTTTAGTAACACTTTTACTAACTACTTTTACTAATCACTTTTAGTAACACTTTTACTAATCACTTTTAGTAACACTTTTACTAATCACTTTTAGTAACACTTTTACTAACCACTTTTACTAATCACTTTTAGTAACACTTTTACTAACCACTTTTAGTAACACTTTTACTAACCACTTTTACTAATCACTTTTAGTAACACTTTTACTAACCTATCCTACCCATTATTACTTCCGATCATATAAATATTTCCAACCATTCTTAATTTACTGCTACTCCTCTACTTCTCACATTTTTTGATTCCATTGTGCTTTTCTTTTCACACTCTTCAATATCATCTATCTCCCAACATACTCCGTTCTCTTCATCATTTAATTCAACTTATTCCTCCTCATGTATTCACTCACTGATTTCTTTCCTCGAAACGTCACCCATCTTCCACTACATGATACTTGATACATGATACTTGAATTACTTTATTCAATATACCATATTCATTCGCCACATCTCTCTCTACTCCTTCTTCACACCGAATAGCTACTCTCCTTTTCTATTCATCCCATTGTTATACTCTCCTATTGTATTCTCTCTTAGTTATCTATTCCTACTAAAATCAATTATATTCCCCTTCTTAATATATTTAAAATTGATATTATGATTATTCCCATAAACTCATCTCCCTCTTCTTTTTCTTGTATTCCCTTTAATTACTCCCATACCGGTAACCATTAACCCCATAATCATCCTAACCCCATAATTATAATATATAACTAAAACTATTTACTCTCTTCATTTTCTTAATGACCTTTTCAGAACTATTTCCTTAATCACCGGATATGCTATTTAGTTGCCGAATTCCAGTCATTGTTATGCAACCGTAAAGTTACATGAACCCTAGTTTCAGCCGATCTCTCAATGCAGTTGATATTTAAACACGATGAATGCTTTCTAGCGTTGCTTCCGGAAGGGAATTCACCGAAGGGCCATTGTTTTTTCGAGGCTGACCAGCGGTCAACTGATTGAAGTTGTTGAGCACTATTGGTGAGGTATAGTCACTACGATTACGATGGTGGGATATGCGTATCCATGCGAGAGTGGCGATAATATGACCAATAGAAAAGGCCGCCCCTCGACCCCCTTGTCAGTTTAATGTCTTACATTCGCAGAAGTAATTCAATATTATAATACTCCGAAGATATAAGTAAGTTTGTAATGATTGAGCTAGGAAAGGAGTGCTGTAATGTAGATATAGATATATGTAAGAGATATGCGCGAGTAGGGAAGCATAAGGTAGGGGAGGGAGAAGCAAATAGGGAAAGGAAAACATAGGGGAAGGAGAACGATGGAGATTGGTTAGCAAGTAGATATTGAAGAAGGAAATAAGGATTAATGAATTATCAATCAGAGGATATGTTGGTCAGGAAGTAAGTTAGAGGAACAAACTGACGAGGAATAGCAAGCATGGGAAGGAAGGGGAAGAGTATTTACTAAATGCAAGTATGCGACGAGTGAAGCGATTAGAGGATGATATGGAATGAGCAAGAAGGTTGAAAGTCAAGTGGGAGATGAAGAGATGTAGATAATATGTAGATAAGATTAATATAATGTGGAGATAAGATAGAAGGAAAAATAGGCTAGAGGTATGTACAAATAAATGGAATGGATAACTTGAAAGGTGAACATTTATATTAGTATCACAATTATAGTTTATGGAATTCCTATAAATACTATCCTTAATATCTGCAAAAAATAAGTTATTAAAATTCTAAAAAAGAGAACGAAGAGATATTATCATCGTTACTAATTCTTACTATTAGATCATATTTAAGTATATAAATAAACAATTACATTGTATTACATATTTATTATAATTTGTATGCCCCTATTATCAAAATAGAAGCAAATATTGTTAATTAAAAAATATATTCTAAAATTAATTTACCAGTATCAAAACAATCAGATTTCCCATAATAAAATTTATAAATAGTAATAATTATTGAAATCCTCTTTCCCATCAAAAACATTCTTACTTTCCAAAATAAAATTAAAATAATTGTCTTCTTGTATAAACTTAAGAAATACTCTAAAATAATAGTTTAATATAGTTTAATATAGTTTCAAATATATTTAATACTACAATCGATTATAAATAATGTCACATTTCAAAAAATTAACCAAATTATAATGTCTTAAATGTGATTAAATGTGATTAAATATTATTAAAAATGTATTTCATTTATATGCAATTGTATAAAGATCATATAATTGTAATCAATGTTAATCAATTGTAATCGTATTGAATGACAACGTAATATAATCCTATTTATTTATTCTAATATGAAAATATTGAAAACTAAAACACAATGTAATTTGAGTTTATATTTAAATAGTTAATAATTCTTTATTAGTATATAGCATATTATTATGATTAGTAATTATTTTAATACATCTGGTATTTTATTAATATGTGAAACTGAGATAATATATAAATGTTTTATTATTTAAAAAAATTAATTTAACCTAATTAGGTATGTTATCAGAGAACTACATGGTTATATTATTATATTAATATTATATTATATTATATTATATTATATTATATTATATTAATATTATATTATATTATATTATATTATATTATATTATATTATATTATATTATATTATATTATATTATATTATATTATATTATATTATATTATATTATATTATATTATATTATATCATATCATATCATATCATATCATATCATATCATATCATATCATATCATATCATATCATATCATATCATATCATATCATATCATATCATATCATATCATATCATATCATATCATATCATATCATATCATATCATATCATATCATATCATATCATATCATATCATATCATATCATATCATATCATATCATATCATATCATATCATATCATATCATATCATATCATATCTTGTCATATCATATCTTATCATATCATATCATATCATATCATATCATATCATATCATATCATATCTTGTCATATCATATCATATCATATCATATCATATCATATCATATCATATCATATCATATCATATCATATCATATCATATCATATCATATCATATCATATCATATCATATCATATCATATCATATCATATCATATCATGTTATATCATATCATATCATATCATATCATATCATATCATATCATATCATATCATATCATATCATATCATATCATATCATATTATATTATATTATATTATATTATATTATATTAAATTATATATATTATAATATATTATATTATATTATTATATTAGGTGATAGTATTTCCAGCTAGTACATACTCGAGAATTATTGGTATATGAATAAATTATTTTATATGGATAAACCAATAAGTTTGCACGGTATGACATATATATACAATATCAATCAAACATCTAAGTGTGTTGTAATAATGTTCACATTCGGGTTTAAGGACGAATATTCAATTTAAGTTTAGATATGTTATCCTCAATCTATCAGAATATTTTGAATGACACTAGGTTTGCATGGAAAATGATGTTAAAAGGGAATCACTGAATTGATTAAGGTATTCGCTGAATTTATTTAGGAAATCACTAAATTGTTTTTTTAGGTATTTGGTGCTAACTGTAATAGATAACATAACTGTAATAGATAACGTAACTGTAATAGATAACGTAACTGCAATAGATAACATAACTGTAATAGATAACGTAACTGTAATAGATAACATAACTGTAATAAATAACATAACTGTAATATATGACATAACTATAATATATAACATAAATGTAATATATTACATAACTATAATATATAACACAACTGTAATAGATAACTTAACTTTAATAGATAACATAACTGTAATATATAACAACTGTAATAGATAACATAACTGTAATATATAACAACTGTAATAGATAACATAACTGTAATAGATAATATAACTGTAATAAATAACATAACTGTAATAGATAACATAACTGTAATAAATAACATAACTGTAATAGATAACATAACTGTAATAGATAACGTAACTGTAATAGATAACGTAACTGTAATAGATAACATAACTTTAATATATAACATAACTGTAATAGATAACATAACTGTAATAGATAATATAACTGTAATAAATAACATAACTGTAATAGATAATATAACTGTAATAGATAACATAACTGTAATAGATAACGTAACTGTAATAGATAACGTAACTGTAATAGATAACGTAACTGTAATAGATAACATAACTGTAATGGATAATATAACTGTAATAGATAACATAACTGTAATAGATAACGTAACTGTAATAGATAACATAACTGTAATAGATAACATAACTGTAATAGATAACATAACTTTAATAGATAACATAACTGTAATAGATAACATAGCTGTAATAGATAACGTAACTGTAATAGATAACGTAACTGTAATAGATAACATAACTGTAATAGATAACATAACTGTAATAGATAACGTAACTTTAATAGATAACATAGCTGTAATAGATAACATAACTGTAATAGATAACATAACTGTAATAGATAACATAACTGTAATAAATAACATAACTGTAATAGATAACATAACTGTAATATATAATATAACTATAATAGATAACATAACTGTAATATATAACATAACTGTAATAGATAACATAACTGTAATATATAACATAACTGTAATAGATAACATAACTGTAATAGATAACATAACTGTAATAGATAACATAACTGTAATAGATAACAACTGTAATAGATAACGTAACTGTAATAGATAACATAACTGTAATAGATAACATAACTGTAATAGATAACATAACTGTAATAGATAATATAAATGTAATAGATAACATAACTGTAATAGATAACATAACTGTAATAGATAACGTAACTGTAATAGATAACGTAACTGTAATAGATAACGTAACTGTAATAGATAACGTAACTGTAATAGATAACATAACTGTAATAGATAACGTAAATTTAATAGATAACATAACTGTAATAGATAACATAACTGTAATAGATAACATAACTGTAATATATAACGTAACTGTAATAGATAACAACTGTAATAGATAATATAACTGTAATAGATAACTTAACTTTAATAGATAACATAACTGTAATAGATAACATAACTGTAATAAATAATATAACTGTAATAGATAACGTAACTGTAATAGATAACAACTGTAATAGATAACATAACTGTAATAGATAACTTAACTTTAATAGATAACATAACTGTAATAGATAACATAACTGTAATAGATAATATAACTGTAATAGATAACATAACTGTAATAGATAACAACTGTAATAGATAACGTAACTTTAATAGATAACGTAACTGTAATAGATAACATAACTGTAATAGATAACATAACTGTAATAGATAACATAACTGTAATAGATAACAACTGTAATAGATAACGTAACTTTAATAGATAATGTAACTGTAATAGATAACATAACTGTAATAGATAACGTAACTGTAATAGATAACGTAACTGTAATAGATAACATAACTGTAATGGATAATATAACTGTAATAGATAACATAACTGTAATAGATAACGTAACTGTAATAGATAACATAACTGTAATAGATAACATAACTGTAATAGATAACATAACTTTAATAGATAACATAACTGTAATAGATAACATAGCTGTAATAGATAACGTAACTGTAATAGATAACGTAACTGTAATAGATAACATAACTGTAATAGATAACATAACTGTAATAGATAACGTAACTTTAATAGATAACATAGCTGTTTTAGATAACTTAACTTTAATAGATAACATAAATGTAATGTCCATTATTTATAAACTAGTGTTAATTCCAGTATGAATATCAACATATTTATGTGGTAATGTGTATAATACTAACTGACATATATCATATAATATATATCATACGATGTAAAATATATATTAATGGAGTAGGTCATATTATTATTTATATCATGGTGGTTATTATGTTTACATTATATTTTATAAAGAGTTACTTTATGTAAATATATATTTCCTATCATCACTTCTTATATTTATATACTTATTATATTTATATATTTATATACCTATTGCATTTTCTAAAGAATCATCAACTTCTTATTATCACATTGCATAATTAATGTATGTATTATATAATAGAAATTAACAGATATAAATCTATTCGTATCGAATTCACTAGAGCAATTAGGTAACAGGGGATATATATAATATATAATATATAATATAATATATTATATAATACTAAGTATTACAAATAAATGGTAAAAATACAAACTTTTCTTTATAAACAAACTTTTCCTTGTCTAAGAGAAATTGTGGTTACATTTTTTTACAAATATTATGAATTTTAAAATATCATTATATTTAATGTTATCTAATGTTGCATAATTATATTACATAGTATTTATCTAATTGACAGGTTTAGTGAACTATTTTAATAATCAATATGCAAATTATAGTTTATATCGTATGAGCTATTATGTATCTTAATATATCTTAATATATATATTAATTTCAAAAACCACCAATCAATAAGGTATAGTCTGGATATGTTCATCAATATATAAGATTGATACCCTATTATAAGGGTAATGTCAATATTTTTCAACAATAGTTTGATTATTTCAGGTCTTAAAACTTCGCTTATTGTTTTAGATCCGAGTAATGGATATTAATATCGTTTACAATATTTTTCCTGGTTGTAACATATTATGCAAATTGTTTTACTTACTTTGGGTACTATTTCTATTATTAGAATTTATAATTGGTACTTGTATTAGAAATTCCAAGCTTTACAATCTATTACTGACCTTTTAGGACATTAAGTTAGGTAGCACCATCCTATTATCATACCTTCCTATTATGGACATTGATTTAAGTAACTATCTACTTCTTAGTACTAGGTGAATAGATTTAATATCCCTAGACAAAAATATGAAAGTATCATCGATAGAAATGTATTATTATTTCTTTTTCGGTTTCATCATTTGGGATGTTTGAACGAAAAGAGATGTTCGAGTCCAAATGTGTTCATTTACTGTAATATACATGTGTGTGTATATGTGTGTGTGTGTGTGTGTGTGTGTGTGTGTGTGTGTGTGTGTGTGTGTGTGTGTGTGTGTGTGTGTATGTATATATATGTGTGTGTATATGTATGTGTGTGTATATATATGTGTGTGTATATGTATATATATATATGTGTGTGTGCGCGTATATGCGCGTGTGTATATGTATATGTGTATATGTGTGTGTGTATGTGTGCGTGCATGTGTGTGTATGTGTGTGTATATGTGTGTGTGCGTATGTGTGTATATGTGTATGTATATGAATATATATGATTCATTGACTTATGGGAATGATCTTATCTATGAATAGAATATAATTATTCTGAAGAAATAATATTGGAAGGAGGAGTGATTAAGTTTCTTCTTATTGTCTTTGAGTATCGGCAAATAAATTAGCCAATCAGAATCTGCGACTAAGGACATTTTCTTTTTAATTAATTTACTACGGTAAATTAATAAATACAGTCCTTCGAAAGTGAAAATTACCAGAAATTTGTATTCCTAGATATTTTCCATGTCAGAATTTCACAGGTATGCAAATATAGTTTGTTTTAATGAAATAAAATGTGATGTATTTCATTATAATTATAAGCTATATTTGTTTGCATGCATTTGCATGCATCTAATTAGTGATACTATTCGATGTCTACTAGAGTGTTCTTTGTTAATTTATATAATGTAGAGTATAGGTTATACGACTCCTCATTAAATATTTATCGTTATTATAAAATTAAAAATATATATAAAAATCTAATTATAATTTAGAAGAAAAAATTTACTTTTTAAAATACAATATATAATATCTAATATGTATAATATTACGTCATCAGTTATTGTGTAACATAGCTAATTTATTTAATAACATGTAAGCAACAATTATATATATTAGTATTATGCTAGTTCTCAAAGAAGATATTTATAGACGTTCCCAAACATCAATTGTCTTATAGCTATTAATAAACTAAATATGGCCTAGTTCATAATAACTCTAAAATCCAAGTTCAAACGGGACCATAACATGTATTCAATTCATACGGTCATTGATTACATTTATTATACCTATAATTATATCTATAATTATATATATTATTATATCTATTATATGTTAGTATTCTAAAACTGAGCTGATAATATAAATAATACAAAAGTAAGATTATGTGAGCTATCAGAAAGTCAAAAGTAAATAAATTATATAAACGCATATCTGTATATTTTATATGACATATTCTATTATATGTGGTAAGTGCTAGAGGGTGGGGGAGGGGGAGAGTGTGAGGGTGAGGATGATGATGATGGTGGGGGTGAGGGAGTGGGAGAGGAAGAGGGAGAGAGAGGGGGAGAGGGGGAGGGGAGGGGGAGGGAGAGGGAGAGGGAGAGGGAGAGGGAGAGGGAGAGGGAGAGGGAGAGGGAGAGGGAGAGGGAGAGGGAGAAGGAGAGGGAGAGGGAGAGGGAGAGGGAGAGGGAGAGGGAGAGGGAGAGGGAGAGGGAGAGGGAGAGGGAGAGGGAGTTTTCTAAATATATTATTTTCAATGTTTTGAGGTGAAATTACTAATTGTTAATACTGATATACTAACGCTGAAAATACAGTTTACACTATACAGTGTATATAATACATAGACACATACATATATATACACATACACACACACACATACACACACACACACACACACACACACACACACACACACACACACACACACACACATACACATACACACATACACACACACACACACACACACACACACACACATACACACATACACACACAGATAGATATAGGGATATATATATATATATATATATGTATATATATACATATATATATATATACATATATATATATATATATATATATATATATATATATATGTTTTAAGTAGTTTAGATTAATCACAACAAGGAAATATTCAAGAATTTCTATAAAGCAATCCAAAGACAAATTCAAATTTATATAGAAATAATATAATATATGATCTAATATATTGCATATAGTGTAAGTATACTTTTATTACACAAATATGTATTTAGTGAAGAATTCCGGTGCTATATAGCTAAGCATTGTAACGCTATTTCCACTAGCCAGAAGTTCCAGACTATTAATAGAAAGCATAGATGAATTAGAGTGGGCGTGTCGCTTAAGGGAGAATGGGCGTAACCAGTCGTTACCAGTGATTTATACAGCGATACCGTTAAATTCATGATTGCCTTGGCAACAGAAGTAAGCCACACCCCCTGTCTGATGCGGCCACGCCTCTTCGCATGCACTAAGATACACCCGTCGCCTGCAATTCCTCTGTTAGAGTTGCAGATAGTGATTTCGCTAGGATATGCTGGAGTGTAGAGTACGCATGACCGGGGGATCTCCCTGGGGCTTCCGGTTATACGGAGGAGACTTCCAACCCCTCATGGTAGCAAAGGTTAGTGACGCTACTTCCGGGTTCTATTTATAGTATAACTATTAGAAATACCTGCTCGATAATATTTAATAAGTATAACTTTGTAGAATTTGATTTTTTCATGAAATAATATTTCTAATATTTTTTCTTAGTGTTCGTAATTTTCTTTTAATAAAACTAAAATACTTAAGATATATCATTATTATACAATTTTCTATAGGAGGTTGTGATATTTCGTCTAGTTTGTAAATTTATTGATATGATCTACTCTTACACTCACAATCTTTCACAATTATCAACTTTATAATGTAGCCAAATTGAGGTTGTAAATCTCACAACTTCAAGTCATTTAAATTTAAGTAGTAATTGTATATTTCTGAGGGTAATTTAATTTTAGGGAAACTAATTAATAGATCATCTCCGGTATCTATGATTACCATGAGTTAATATAACAAACATGGATTGACATTAACGGATACGTGCTGTTATTGCATAATTCTAATATACATTATATAATATTCTAAAATTCTCCAGAGTTTTTATTTTTATACACAAACCTTTTTTCGAAATACACTTTCCCAGAACTCAGGGTATTCTCGATATTCTATATATATATATATATATATATATATA
This sequence comes from Osedax frankpressi, assembly GCA_964035775.1. Taxonomy (NCBI): domain Eukaryota; kingdom Metazoa; phylum Annelida; class Polychaeta; order Sabellida; family Siboglinidae; genus Osedax; species Osedax frankpressi. The sequence goes on along the minus strand of OZ038316.1, from coordinate 906,721 downwards.
TATATATATATATGTATATATATATGTATATATATACATATATATATATATATATATATATATATATATGTATATATATATATATATATATATATATATAGATATAAATATATAATATATATATATATATATATATATATATATATATATATGAATATTGTAAATAATTTATTTCGTAGATATATTATTTAGTAATCATCTCTAAAATAATCTGTATAACAAGTGTTATATAGTGTTATAGTGTTATAGTGTTATAGTGTTATATTATGTGTAATTCACAAATAATCAACTATGATACTAGATTTAGAATAATCATAAAAATCTTTAATTGTAATGAAAATTGGCATTTGCAGATTATATAATATGTATTCTAACTGATTACAATATATAGGAATTATATTTTTATATCAATTAATTCACTTTTTTACGTAACTCTATTTTATTTAGAAGTCCCTGAAAATACTGATCTATATTAGCATATGTTCATCTGTTTCTGAGTTAATATTGCTTACCTGAATATAATTCCTAGTTTTCCCCAAATAAAATGATAATAACAATATTATGCCGGTAGTCTGTTTCATAGAGAAAGTATGCGTTTCTCTTTCCAGTAACTATATCTAGTTTATATATATATATATATATATATATATATATATAATGGTATAATAATGTAGTGGTGTAATTGTGTAGTGAATTAGTGGATTAATGAGTTAGTGAGGTAGTGAGTTAATGAGGTAGTGAGGTAGTGAGGTAGTGAGGTAGTGAGGTAGTGAGGTAGTGAGGTAGTGAGGTAGTGATGTAGTGGGGTAGTGAGGTAGTGAGGTAGTGAGTTAGTGAGTTAGTGAGGTAGTGAGATGGTGAGATGGTGAGGTAGTGATGTAGTGAGGTAGTGAGGTAGTGAGTTAGTGAGGTAGTGAGTTAGTGAGGTAGTGAGTTAATGAGTTAGTGAGTTAGTGAGGTAGTGAGGTAGTGAGGTAGTGAGATAGTGAGGTAGTGAGTTAGTGGGGTAGTGAGTTAGTGAGGTAGTGAGTTAATGAGTTAGTGAGTTAGTGAGGTAGTGGGATAGTGAGGTAGTGGGATAGTGAGGTAGTGGGGTAGTGAGCTAGTGAGGTAGTGAGGTAGTGAGTTAGTGGGGTAGTGAGTTAGTGAGGTAGTGAGTTAGTGGGGTAGTGAGTTAGTGAGGTAGTGAGTTAGTGGGGTAGTGAGTTAGTGAGGTAGTGGGATAGTGAGGTAGTGAGTTAGTGAGTTAGTGAGTTAGTGAGTTAGTGAGTTAATGAGTTAGTGAGTTAATGAGGTAGTGAGGTATTGGGGTAGTGAGTTAGTGAGGTAGTGGGGTAGTGAGTTAGTGAGGTAGTGAGCTAGTGAGGTAGTGAGGTAGTGAGTTAGTGGGGTAGTGAGTTAGTGAGTCAGTGAGGTAGTGAGGTAGTGAGTTAGTGAGTTAATGAGGTAGTGAGGTATTGGGGTAGTGAGTTAGTGAGGTAGTGGGGTAGTGAGTTAGTGAGGTAGTGAGTTAGTGGTGTAGTATTTACTAATAAGTAATATGTAATTAATAAGAACTTAATTAATATTGAAGTATAATGATATGCAAAGTCTATTATATTATCTATTATCTATATGTTATGATATCATCATGTTATTCAAAGGTTACGAAAATGATTAGAATCTAATATATATATATATATATCAGTATAAGAACTTAAGCTACTCAGGATATTAGATACTTTCAAATTACATTTATAGTATTCATTGCTACTTTACTGTAGTATTCAATGCTACTTTACTTATAGTATTAATATTAATAATAACAGTGGATGATAATTTGACAAACAGAATTTTTTATTTCACTTTATTTATATTCAAATTTCAATTTGCGTATGTAATAATTAATCCAGACCACGCCTACTAATTTCCAGGTCTATATCACAGACCACGCCCATTTTATAGACCTCGACCAATTTAGATATCAGAGAATTTATAGACTACGCTTACTTTACAGATAAGACAACGTAGTTCATCTCATGAAGCAGGCCTCAAGGAAGAAGACGTTATATTGGGTATCAATGACTACGCATGTCAGGGAATGGAACATTCCACCGCGATGTCTTTGGTGGAGAGCTCTATTGACCTATTAACCTTTGACATTCTGAGGTTAGCACTTTATTAAGCCGAGTATTTATTGCTAGATAACTAAAGTTTGTGAAAATTATATATATATATATATATATATATTTATATTATTTATATTATTTATTATTAATATTATATAATAACCAAAGCCTCTCACTGGCGACAATGGTCAATGATAATTTGTTAACACATTAGACATTATCTAATATATATGAAGTGAAATAGAGCGTGTAAGAAAATAATACATATTGTTATTGGGTGGATTCTGTTTACTGTTGTTATTGTATTGTTTTGGAATAGTTTTTGTATTGTTCTTGTATAGTTCTTGTATAGTTCTTGTACAGTACACTATATTCTCCTGCAGTAAGTAACCTAACGTAATTGTATTGTTTTACTTATAATAGATGAATTACGGTGATTCTCCTTTATTTCAGGTCAGTTTAAAATACTTTCCACTATATATCACCTTATTTAATGAATACTTAGTAGTTAGTATTCGGATCATATTACCAGTAACTAGTAACGGCACTATATCTAAATAGGAAATAATGTTAAAGTAAATAAAGTCAGATATGATTTAATATATCAGATTTTACTCAATACAGATATATATTTAGATGAATAGATATATAAATATATGCATAAATAAATAGATAAATAGATATTATATAATAATAATTATTCTAATTTATTAACTGTAGTTAAATATAACGTGTTGTTTTTTTGTCACCTAATTCCCAAATGATTTTAATCTTAAAACCTTAAGTAAAGTCAATTTATAACATATATATATTTATTAATTATCATTAACTATTATTTTTGTACTAATCTCGTAATTTACTTATTAATATATAATATTTAAATTTGTTGTTATCACATATTAACATATATATAAAAAATATGATTTAATTGTTCTAGTATAATATAATATGTGATATACTATTTACGTATAAGTATATATTAATAAGTATATTTTATTATAAATGTAATATATTATTTTATATGCCAGATATAACTTAATATATCATATATTATATAAGTGTCAGGTGTGACTTAATATGTCAAATTTTTTATATAAGTATCTGCTAAATAGATAATGTATGTTATATATAACACAATATATGGGATATTATTAAATATTAGTATATATATATATATATATATATATATATATATATATATATATATCATATATTATTTAATATGACAGATATTATTTATTATATGAAATATTATTTAATTTTTCTGATATAACTTAATATATATTATTTAATATATTAGATATTAATATATATGTCAAATATTATTAAAATGTCAGATGTTATATCACATATTATTTAATATGTCAGATAAATATAATATATGTTAGATATTAAACAATATGTTGGATATTATTTAATATCTTATTTTCCAATATATATATATATATATATATATATATATATATATATATATATTTATATCAGATATTATTATATATAAGATACTATTTAATATTTCAGATCATATTTGATGTTGGATATTACTTAATATGTTAGATGTTATTTGATAATTCAGATATTATTTGATGTGTTATATTTACTGTTTGACGTACATTATCTGACGTACATTATCTGACGTACATTATCTGACGTACATTATCTGACGTACATTATCTGACGTACATTATCTGACGTAAATTGTATGACGTACATTATCTGACGTAAATTGTATGACGTACATTGTATGACGTACATTGTATGACGTACATTATCTGACGTACATTGTATGACGTACATTGTATGACGTACATTATCTGACGTACATTGTATGACGTACAGTGTATGACGTACATTATCTGACGTACATTGTATGACGTACAGTGTATGACGTACATTGTATGACGTACATTATCTGACGTACATTGTATGATGTACATTGTATGACGTACATTGTATGGCGTACAGTTTATATTTATGTTTAAGATGTTACCTTTTTTTAACTAAATTTATAAAATACTATTTAGTTTTAATTTAAAACCAAGCTAAATAATTTCTAACTGTGTAATTACGTAATACATTCATTCTAGAATTTGAACTAGTGGTCCAGAAATGGTCATTAATTATCTATCCACAAATATATAAATAAGTACAAGGTATTATGTATCATATCTTATGACAGTTATGGATATTCTGTAAACTGGAATCATGTTTATATATTAATGTTAGCTAGGCTATATTAATGTTAGCTAGGCTATATTAATGTTAGCTAGGCTATATTAATGTTAGATAGGCTATATTAATGTTAGCTAGGCTATATTAATGTTAGCTAGGCTATATTAATGTTAGCTAGGCTATAATAATGTTAGCTAGGCTATATTAATGTTAGCTAGGCTATATTAATGTTAGCTAGGCTATATTAATGTTAGCTAGGCTATAATAATGTTAGATAGGCTATATTAATGTTAGCTAGGCTAGAATAATGTTAACTAGGCTATATTAATGTTAGCTAGGCTATATTAATGTTAGCTAGGCTATATTAATGTTAGCTAGGCTATAATAATATTAGCTAGGCTATATTAATGTTAGATAGGCTATGTTAATGTTAGCTAGGCTATAATAATGTTAGATAGGCTATATTAATGTTATCTAGGCTATAATAATATTAGCTAGGCTATATTGATGTTAGATAGGCTATGTTAATGTTAGCTAGGCTATATTAATGTTAGCTAGGCTATAATAATGTTAGCTAGGCTATAATAATATTAGCTAGGCTATATTAATGTTAGATAGGCTATGTTAATGTTAGCTAGGCTATAATAATGTTAGTTAGGCTATATTAATGTTAGCTAGGCTATATTAATGTTAGATAGGCTATATTAATGTTAGCTAGGCTATAATAATGTTAGCTAGGCTATATTAATGTTAGCTAGGCTATATTAATGTTAGCTAGGCTATAATAATGTTAGCTAGGCTATATTAATGTTAGATAGGCTATATTAATGTTAGCTAGGCTATATTAATGTTAGCTAGGCTATAATAATGTTAGCTAGGCTATATTAATATTAGCTAGGCTATATTAATGTTAGCTAGGCTATATTAATGTTAGCTAGGCTATAATAATGTTAGCTAGGATATATTAATATTAGCTAGACTATATTAATGTTATCTAGGCTATATTAATGTTAGCTAGGCTATATTAATGTTAGCTAGGCTATATTAATGTTAGCTAGGCTATATTAATGTTAGCTAGGATATATTAATGTTAGCTAGGCTATATTAATATTAGCTAGGATATATTAATATTAACTAGGCTATATTAATGTTAGCTAGGCTATATTAATGTTAGCTAGGCTATATTAATGTTAGCTAGGCTATATTAATGTTAGCTAGGCTATATTAATGTTAGCTAGGCTATATTAATGTTAGCTAGGATATATTAATGTTAGCTAGGCTATATTAATATTAGCTAGGATATATTAATATTAACTAGGCTATATTAATGTTAGCTAGGCTATATTAATGTTAGCTAGGCTATATTAATGTTAACTAGGCTATATTAATGTTAGCTAGGCTATATTAATGTTAGCTAGGCTATATTAATGTTAGCAAGGCTATATTAATGTTAGCTAGGCTATATTAATGTTAACTAGGATATATTAATGTTAGTTAGGCTATATTAATGTTAGCTAGGCTATATTAATGTTAGCTAGGCTATAATAATGTTAGCTAGGCTATATTAATATTAGCTAGGCTATATTAATGTTAGCTAGGCTATATTAATGTTAGCTAGGCTATATTAATGTTAGATAGGCTATAATAATGTTAGTTAGGCTATATTAATGTTAGCTAGGCTATATTAATGTTAGCTAGGCTATAATAATGTTAGATAGGCTATATTAATGTTAGCTAGGCTATATTAATGTTAGCTAGGCTATAATAATGTTAGCTAGGCTATATTAATATTAGCTAGGCTATATTAATGTTAGCTAGGCTATATTAATATTAGCTAGGCTATATTAATGTTAGATAGGCTATAATAATGTTAGTTAGGCTATATTAATGTTAGCTAGGCTATATTAATGTTAGCTAGGCTATAATAATGTTAGATAGGCTATATTAATGTTAGCTAGGCTATAATAATGTTAGCTAGGCTATAATAATGTTAGCTAGGCTAGAATAATGTTAACTAGGCTATATTAATGTTAGCTAGGCTATATTAATGTTAGCTAGGCTATATTAATGTTAGTTAGGCTATATTAATGTTAGCTAGGCTATATTAATGTTAGCTAGGCTATAATAATGTTAGCTAGGCTATAATAATGTTAGCTAGGCTATATTAATATTAGCTAGTCTATATTAATGTTAGCTAGGCTATATTAATGTTAGCTAGGCTATATTAATGTTAGATAGGCTATATTAATATTAGCTAGGCTATATTAATGTTAGATAGGCTATAATAATGTTAGTTAGGCTATATTAATGTTAGCTAGGCTATATTAATGTTAGCTAGGCTATAATAATGTTAGATATGCTATATTAATGTTAGCTAGGCTATAATAATGTTAGCTAGGCTATAATAATGTTAACTAGGCTATATTAATGTTAGCTAGGCTATATTAATGTTAGCTAGGCTATAATAATGTTAGATAGGCTATATTAATATTAGCTAGGCTAGAATAATGTTAACTAGGCTATATTAATGTTAGCTAGGCTATATTAATGTTAGCTAGGCTATATTAATGTTAGCTATGCTATAATAATATTAGCTAGGCTATAATAATGTTAGCTAGGCTATAATAATGTTAGCTAGGCTATATTAATATTAGCTAGTCTATATTAATGTTAGCTAGGCTATATTAATGTTAGATAGGCTATATTAATATTAGCTAGGCTATATTAATGTTAGATAGGCTATAATAATGTTAGTTAGGCTATATTAATGTTAGCTAGGCTATATTAATGTTAGCTAGGCTATAATAATGTTAGATAGGCTATATTAATGTTAGCTAGGCTATAATAATGTTAGCTAGGCTATAATAATGTTAACTAGGCTATATTAATGTTAGCTAGGCTATATTAATGTTAGCTAGGCTATAATAATGTTAGATAGGCTATATTAATTTTAGCTAGGCTATATTAATGTTAGCTAGGCTATAATAATGTTAGCTAGGCTATATTAATGTTAGCTAGGCTATATTAATATTAGCTAGGCTATATTAATGTTAGCAAGGCTATATTAATGTTAGCTAGGCTATATTAATGTTAGCTAGGCTATATTAATGTTAGCTAGGCTATAATAATGTTAGATAGGCTATATTAATGTTAGCTAGGCTATATTAATGTTAGCTAGGCTATAATAATGTTAGCTAGGCTATAATAATATTAGCTAGGCTATATTAATGTTAGATAGGCTATGTTAATGTTAGCTAGGCTATATTAATGTTAGATAGGCTATAATAATGTTAGTTAGGCTATATTAATGTTAGCTAGGCTATATTAATGTTAGCTAGACTATAATAATGTTAGATAGGCTATATTAATGTTAGCTAGGCTATAATAATGTTAGCTAGGCTATAATAATGTTAGCTAGGCTAGAATAATGTTAACTAGGCTATATTAATGTTAGCTAGGCTATATTAATGTTAGCTAGGCTATATTAATGTTAGTTAGGCTATATTAATGTTAGCTAGGCTATATTAATGTTAGCTAGGCTATAATAATGTTAGCTAGGCTATAATAATGTTAGCTAGGCTATATTAATATTAGCTAGTCTATATTAATGTTAGCTAGGCTATATTAATGTTAGCTAGGCTATATTAATGTTAGATAGGCTATATTAATATTAGCTAGGCTATATTAATGTTAGATAGGCTATAATAATGTTAGTTAGGCTATATTAATGTTAGCTAGGCTATATTAATGTTAGCTAGGCTATAATAATGTTAGATAGGCTATATTAATGTTAGCTAGGCTATAATAATGTTAGCTAGGCTATAATAATGTTAACTAGGCTATATTAATGTTAGCTAGGCTATATTAATGTTAGCTAGGCTATATTAATGTAAGCTAGGCTATATTAATGTTAGTTAGGCTATATTAATGTTAGTTAGGCTATATTAATGTTAGCTAGGCTATATTAATATTAGCTAGGCTATATTAATGTTAGCTAGGCTATATTAATGTTAGCTAGGCTATATTAATGTTAACTAGGCTATAATAATGTTAGCTAGGCTATATTAATATTAGCTAGGCTATATTAATGTTAGATAGGCTATATTAATGTTAGCTAGGCTATAATAATGTTAACTAGGCTATATTAATGTTAGCTAGGCTATATTAATGTTAGCTAGGCTATATTAATGTTAGCTAGGCTATATTAATGTTAGCTAGGCTATATTAATGTTAGCTAGGCTATATTAATGTTAGCTAGGCTATAATAATGTTAGCTAGGCTATAATAATGTTAGCTAGGCTATATTAATATTAGCTAGTCTATATTAATGTTAGCTAGGCTATATTAATGTTAGCTAGGCTATATTAATGTTAGATAGGCTATATTAATATTAGCTAGGCTATATTAATGTTAGATAGGCTATAATAATGTTAGTTAGGCTATATTAATGTTAGCTAGGCTATATTAATGTTAGCTAGGCTATAATAATGTTAGATAGGCTATATTAATGTTAGCTAGGCTATAATAATGTTAGCTAGGCTATAATAATGTTAACTAGGCTATATTAATGTTAGCTAGGCTATATTAATGTTAGCTAGGCTATAATAATGTTAGATAGGCTATATTAATGTTAGCTAGGCTAGAATAATGTTAACTAGGCTATATTAATGTTAGCTAGGCTATATTAATGTTAGCTAGGCTATATTAATGTTAGCTATGCTATAATAATATTAGCTAGGCTATATTAATGTTAGATAGGCTATGTTAATGTTAGCTAGGCTATATTAATGTTAGCTAGGCTATAATAATGTTAGCTAGGCTATATTAATATTAGCTAGGCTATATTAATGTTAGCTAGGCTATAATAATGTTAGTTAGGCTATATTAATGTTAGCTAGGCTATATTAATGTTAGCTAGGCTATATTAATGTTAGCTAGGCTATATTAATGTTAGCTAGGCTATATTAATGTTAGCTAGGCTATATTAATGTTAGCTAGGATATAATAATGTTAGTTATGCCATATTAATATTAGCTAGGCTATATTAATGTTAGCTAGGGTATATTAATATTAGCTAGGCTATATTAATGTTAGCTAGGCTATATTAATGTTAGCTAGGCTATATTAATGTTAGCTAGGCTATATTAATGTTAGCTAGGATATATTAATGTTAGCTAGGCTATATTAATATTAGCTAGGATATATTAATGTTAGCAAGGCTATATTAATGTTAGCTAGGCTATATTAATGTTAGCTAGGCTATATTAATGTTAGCTAGGCTATATTAATATAAGCTAGGCTATATTAATTTTAGCTAGGCTATAATAATGTTAGCTAGGCTATATTAATGTTAGCTAGGCTATATTAATGTTAACTAGGATATATTAATGTTAGTTAGGCCATATTAATATTAGCTAGGCTATATTAATGTTAGATAGGCTATATTAATGTTAGCTAGGCTATATTAATGTTAACTAGGATATATTAATGTTAGTTATGCCATATTAATATTAGCTAGGCTATATTAATGTTAGATAGGCTATATTAATGTTAGCTAGGCTATATTAATGTTAGTTAGGCTATATTAATATTAACTAGGCTATATTAATGTTAGATAGGCTATATTAATGTTAGCTAGGCTATATTAATGTTAGCTAGGCTATATTAATGTTAGATAGGCTATATTAATATTAGCTAGGCTATATTAATGTTAGCTAGGCTATATTAATATTAGCTAGGCTATATTAATGTTAGCTAGGCTATATTAATATTAACTAGGCTATATTAATGTTAGATAGGTTATATTAATGTTAGCTAGGCTATATTAATGTTAGCTAGGCTATATTAATGTTAGATAGGCTATATTAATATTAGCTAGGCTATATTAATGTTAGCTAGGCTATATTAATGTTAGCTAGGCTATATTAATGTTAGCTAGGCTATATTAATATTAGTTAGGCTATATTAATGTTAGATAGGCTATATTAATGTTAGCTAGGCTATATTAATGTTAGCTAGGCTATATTAATGTTAGCTAGGCTATATTAATATTAGCTAGGCTATATTAATGTTAGCTAGGCTATAATAATGTTAGCTAGGCTATATTAATGTTAGCTAGGCTATATTAATATTAGCTAGGCTATATTAATGTTAGCTAGGCTATATTAATATTAGCTAGGCTATATTAATGTTAGCTAGGCTATAATAATGTTAGCTAGGCTATATTAATGTTAGCTAGGCTATATTAATATTAGCTAGGCTATATTAATGTTAGCTAGGCTATAATAATGTTAGATAGGCTATATTAATGTTAGCTAGGCTAGAATAATGTTAACTAGTCTATATTAATGTTAGCTAGGCTATATTAATGTTAGCTAGGCTATATTAATGTTAGCTAGGCTATATTAATGTTAGCTAGGCTATATTAATGTTAGCAAGGCTATATTAATGTTAGCAAGGCTATATTAAAGTTAGCTAGGCTATATTAATGTTAGCAAGGCTATATTAATGTTAGCAAGGCTATATTAATGTTAGCTAGGCTATATTAATGTTAGCTAGGCTATATTAATGTTAGCAAGGCTATATTAATGTTAGTTAGGCTATATTAAAGTTTGGTGTAAAGTGTAAAGTGTGGTGTAAAGTGTAAAGTATGGTGTAGAGTGTAAAGTACTGTGTATAGTGTAAATTAAGGTATAGAGTGTAAAATACAGTTGTATAGTGTAAAGTTTGGTGTAGAGTGTAAAGTGTAAAGTGTGGTGTAGAGTGTAAAGTGTTAAGTGAGGTGTAAAATGTAAAGTGTGGTGTAGAGTGTAAAGTGAGGTGTAGAGTGTAAAGTGAGGTGTAGAGTGTAAAGTGTAAAGTGAGGTGTAAAATGTAAAGTGTGGTGTAGAGTGTAAAGTGAGGTGTAGAGTGTAAAGTGTAAAGTGTGTTGTAAAGTGTAAAGTTTGGTGTAGAGTGTAAAGTGTGGTGTAGAGTGTAAAGTGAGGTGTAAAGTGTAAAGTGTGGTGTAGAGTGTAAAGTTTGGTGTAAGGTGTAAAGTGAGGTGTAGAGTGTAAAGTGAGGTGTAATGTGTAAAGTGTGGTGTAGTGTGTAAAGTGTGGTATAGAGTGTAAAGTGAGGTGTAGAGTGTAAAGTTTGGTGTAAAGTGTAAAGTGAGGTGTAGAGTGTAAAGTGAGGTGTAGAGTGTAAAGTGTAAAGTGTGGTGTAGAGTGTAAATTTGGTGTAGAGTGTAAAGTACAGTTGTATAGTGTAAAGTGTGGTGTATAGTGTAAAGTGTGGTGTATAGTGTAAAGTGTGATGTAGATTGTAAAGTGTGGTGTAGAGTGTAAAGTGGTGTTTATAGTGTAAAGTGTGGTATAGAGTGTAAAATTATGTGTAGAGTGTAAAGTGTGGTGTAGAGTGTAAAGTGAGGTGTAGAGTGTAAAGTTAGGTGTAGAGTGTAAAGTGTGGTGTAGAGTTAATAATACGATGTACAACTTAGATTGAAGCATCGTGTACACAGCACACCGTACACTAATATACATTGTACATTGTACAGTGTACAATGTACACTGTACATTATATTGTACAGTGTATAATGTACCCTAGTGAGCCTTTAAAATTATAAAAGTATTATATTATATTACATAATATAAAGTGTATAGAAAATATGTCTTAATAATATAATATGTCTTATAATGATGTAATTTGTAATTGACGTTATTAATAATTAATAATCTCAAAAGAGAATTGAAATCATTATAGTTGAGTTTAAGATGAGTTTAAGATGAGTTTAAGATAAGTTTATACTAGGTTAATAATATGTTTGAGATAGGTTTGTATATATTTTGGTTTTAAATTTACTAAATTGATATGTTCTATTTGGTGAGCCTTATAAGTAAATATTAAACCGAATTTAGTGTAGTATTATAATAATTTTATATATTATATTTATGATATTTCATATACCTATTTTTAATTAATATATTATTGATATTGACGTTTAAATAATAATTATGTAATGATTATTACCTTATTGAGTATTACCTTTATGATTATTTATTTTAACTAATTATTAATTAATACAATTAAATATAAATATATGAAATATCAATTAGCATAAGTATTTAATCTGAATATACATATATTGTTCATATATCAAATATGATATTTCCTATGGCATTATCTTATAACATGTTCATGCAACATTCTGTATACATAATATACAACTATTGGTTATTCTTTTACATTTTTCTAGTGAGTTTGCAATGTGCTGTTTGTTATATGCGGTGTTTGTTATATACGGTGTTTGTTATAAGCATTATTTGTTATAAGCACCTGTTGTACTCAATCTGAACAACGGTCTTACCTTCTCAAAAACACTTTAGTACGTTGTCTGATTATATAGAACTCTGGGTAAAAATAGAATTTACCTCATGAGATGCAAACATACCAACAATATATACAAACTATTCCCTTAAACTATGTCTACAAACGGCTTACCACGCCCATAAACACTAGACCACACCCACAAAGTATTAACTTAACTACGTCTACAAACTGCTTACCACGCCCATAAACACTAGACCACACCCACAAAGTATTAACTTAACTACGTCTACAAACTGCTTACCACGCCCATAAACACTAGACCACACCCACAAAGTATTAACTTAACTACGTCTACAAACTATTTACCACGCCCATAAACACTAGATCACACCCACAAACTATTAACTTAACTACGTCTACAAACTACTTACCACGCCCACAAACACTAGACCACACCCCAAACTTTAACATTAAATTGCAAATCAAACATATAAACCATCTCCAAAAACCTAAACCCTAAACCTAAACCCTAAACCGTACCTTCAAATCGCGCCCAAAATCTATACCCGCATTATCAGTTTATACATCTAATTCAAGCAGACCAACCAAATCCTAGACCACACCCACAAAGTATTAACTTAACTACGTCTACAAACTATTTACCACGCCCATAAACACTAGATCACACCCACAAACTATTAACTTAACTACGTCTACAAACTACTTACCACGCCCACAAACACTAGACCACACCCCAAACTTTAACATTAAATTGCAAATCAAACATATAAACCATCTCCAAAAACCTAAACCCTAAACCTAAACCCTAAACCGTACCTTCAAATCGCGCCCAAAATCTATACCCGCATTATCAGTTTATACATCTAATTCAAGCAGACCAACCAAATCCTTAATCCACACCTCTTATCTCAACTCACAATTATATCTCCAAACCACTCCCACCAACTATATTCCAAAACTACGCTCCTAAATAATTATCTTTAACCACGCCCATGATAATCTTTTGAGGATATGCTTGTGAGTATATGTAAATAAGACATATACATATACTCCTACATATACACACGCATACACACGCGTGCCCACGCGTACACCCAACCATCCATACACATACACCCATACATACATACACCCATACATACATACACCCATACATACATACACCCATACATACATACACCCATACATACATACACCCATACATACATACACCCATACAGACATACACCCATACATACATACACCCATACATACATACACCCATACATACATACACCCATACATACATACACCCATACATACATACACCCATACATACATACACCCATACATACATACACCCATACATACATACACCCATACATACATACACCCATACATACATACACCCATACATACATACACCCATACATACATACACCCATACATACATACACCCATACATACATACACCCATACATACATACACCCATATATACATACACCCATACATACATACACCCATACATACATACACCCATACATACATACACCCATACATACATACACCCATACATACATAAACCCATACATACATTTCCATGTATATTTTGATTCTTCTTACTGCTCGGATGTTTTTCTTTTTAGATTTTCTCTGTAATATTATTGACAGAAATATGAATTTGTAAAACGATTTCGATATATTCATAATATTTTCCAATATTAAGTTTAATTTATATGTTTCATCTATATTTATGTAATATTTAGCACTAAACAAATAATTCAACTGAATATAACAATCTAACTCTAATATATACTCTAATATCTCACAGCTTACCTCTAATATTGTTAACTTCCGTAATGAATTTACTGATAATCTAAGTCTAGAAACTGATAACTGCATCGGTGTATGTATTTATCCAACTCGTAAAGTGGTAATATTCTTATCCTTCTCTACCTATCAAATACATTTCCTACATAACATGCGTTCTCTAATATAGTGATCAATTTTCTATTAAGTTTTATTTAACTTTAATAAGAATACAAAACTAAAAAAGAATTAACATGTAATAATCTTTATAATATTAATTTTTATATTGTATCTGTATCTTTCATTTACTTACTTTTTCAGCTAATCTCTTGAAAGGAGCATTATCCTATTATATTTTATAAATATTCCACAGATTATAGTAAATTAGTTACATAATTATCACTTTTATTAAACGTCAATTAAGAAATACAAGTATTTTGCCCATAATCTACATATGATAAAAGACTGCCGAAATTACTATAAAAATTAAATTTAATATGCCAAAAATATTCTATACATCAATGATAATAATACATTACGTTATTTAAACTTATTAATCACCGATTTGGTCGAATCAAGTTCAAAACATTATCACGATATACCGGATTTGATTATTCCAAATTATTTTCCTTAGTAAAAAAAATTAAAACTAATAATTCAGAAATAAAAAGTATTCTTTTAATTGAATCCATGTATTAATTATAATGTTTTAAAATGTAATCCATATAGTAATTTAACTATATATTGTATGTTACCTATATGTTATGAATTATATATTGGAGGACTATAGTTTGCTTTATAAATAAATGATCAATTATCTGAATATAAACTTTATTTAATTTCTATTAAATAAAGTTTATTCATACCGTTACAAAATATCGAAACATCATTATATTCAGTTATAATTGAAATGCTTATCAATAGTGAATACCTATAAGATACAGTTAATTTAATTTAATTAGCAGATGCTCAATCACAATATTTTAAATCAAATCCTTAAATATATTGTATTCAAAGATATGTTCTTAAATTTATTAAATTTTTATATCATCTTATATCGTTCTTCTTATGTTAATATTAATAATTCATTCTCTCTCAAATTAGTTCAGAGATTCTTTGAGATATTTTCCTGAATCCTCTTTTATTTTTTAACATAAACATTATTTAGTAGATTTTGTATAATATGTAATTACATATATCCATTATATTATTGGTTACATTAAATACCTTGCACTAATTACACTACATCTGTTTCATCTATTCCAATCTCTCTTTGCGTCCTTCACGAAATTAGTTAATTTAGAATTATATTAAATTCATAATTTATCTAATATTAACTATTCATCATTATTTGGGCTTTTTAACATTATCAATTAATATAATATATTATATAACCATTTTCATTAATTTAATATACACTTGCATGCTCACACTCACCTTTACATTAATTATTATTAGCAATGAATAAATAGTAATTAAAACTATTACTTTATTAAGACATCTCATATATGCATAATATACAATTCATTATTCTAAAACATGCCAATTGCAAAATATATATTATTTTTTCATTAGTTTCATATATATATATATATATATATATATATATATATATATATATATATATATGTATATATGAGTGTGTGTGTGTTTATATGTATATGGTACAAATGTTTAATGTGTTGCCTGCGATTTACAGAATTCGTATTCTATTTTTTTCATTTCATGTTTTCGATTACATGTCCTTATATTTGTCCTTATATTACATAAACTTCCTCTAGTAGGGTATAATGGTTGTTGTACTTGTAATTATAACGTTTGTTTTATAAATAGAATGAGCATTAGTATAATGGTAATTATATGTGGAAGAGCAATAGGATAGCTAGAATGATTAATCTAAATCTAAAAATTAGTCAGATTATGGCCATTGGTCAGTATCTTTCTCTAACTTATATATTTTATTTTGATAACAATAATATAATCACTATGTAAGAAATAGTTATAATGTTCATGATATTAGTGTATTCACTGTATACAAGGTACAGTGTACATTGTACAATGACAATGTACAGTGTACATTGTACAATGACAATGTACAGTGTGCATTGTACAATGACAATGTACAGTATACATTGTACAATGACAATGTACAGTATAAATTGTACAATGACAATGTACAGTATACATTGTACAATGACAATGTACAGTGTACATTGTACAATGACAATTTACAGTATACATTGTACAATGTACAATGTACAGTGTGCATTGTACAATGACAATGTACAGTGTGCATTGTACAATGACAATGTACACTGTACATTGTACAATGACAATGTACAGTATACATTGTACAATGACAATGTATAATGTACATTGTACAATGACAATGTACATTGTACATTGTACAATGACAATGTACAGTGTACAATGACAGTACAATGTTTTTATTATCATTTTCTTTAGAGTATACTTTGTTCTAATTATTTACAAATAAAACATTTTTAATTCTTTCTGTTGTAAAACTTATTAAGAAAATAAAATACTTAATAAGAGTATTATATATTAACTAAGTACTGAAATAACCGTGTTTAGAATACCCGGATGTTTAATAAAATCCGATTACTATGATAAAATAGTTAATTTAAACATTAATATAATCTAATATTATATACATTATGTTATATATATAATATTCCGATTACTATGATAAAATAGTTAATTTAAACATTAATATAATCTAATATTATATACATTATGTTATATATATAATATTCCGATTACTATGATAAAATAGTTAATTTAACATTAATATAATCTAATATTATATACATTATGTTATATAATATTCCAAGTAAAATTCTACTTTACATTTTATATATGAATCATATATGACTAAGAAATCTAGGGAGTGATTTATTACGTCATTATTTTATATAAGAGACTTATTTTTAGAATTGCGTATTTATTTTTATTTTTAGAACTGGGAAAATGTTCACTCATTGTTTTATATAACAACATTACGTAATATCATCTGTTTTTTATAAATGATCTAATTAATTTTATTATGATTACCTTTTATATTACATTATTTTATAGTTAGTTAGTTCATAATATATTATAACATAAATAACATTAATTACACGCCTTCAATTAACCCCTCATTTAACCCTATTAAGAAATACCTCTTAATTTCTCCCCTCATAATACCGCCCTCTTAATACCCTCTACACTTCAATTGTATGCCATTAATCTCCCTCTTATTTTATCCAAACCCTGACACAAACGTACCCTTAATCCTGGCCTAAAAATGACCTTTTACTACTCTAACATAACATATCGTCTCTACCTTAACCTCAACATATCATTACACCGAATATTAACCCTACCATTTCTTAATTCTTAACTCCTTAACCCTAATATCAATCTTACGAACTAAACTTCAAATATTACCCTTTAATTGTATTCACGATATGCTTAACCAAATCCTCATATCATACATAACCCTACCATTCATCCTTACCACCGCTCTCAATACATCATGAATCCAACCTACTCCATTAAGTCACTAAATACTTAACTCCATGCTTTAACTTCAATATCTTAACCTTAAGATAACACTTGTCTATCAATTAACCTATATACCTACCTTTAACCACATCCTCACATTACATTTAACCACGCCCTAAAATATCTCTTAACCACGCCCTACATCACCTTTAATCCCGTCCGCACATCACACTTAATCATTCCCGCACATCACACTTAATCAAGCTCTCACATCACACTTAATCATTCCCTCACATAACTCTTAATCAAACTCTCACATAACCCATAATAAAACCCTAACATTACCTCTAACCAATACCTAATATCTCCATTAACCACGCCCTCGCATCACCCTTAATTACGTCCTCGCATCACCCTCGACCCCATCCTCGACTCCACCATCACCACCTATCTAACTCCGCCCATCACCACACCTCTAACTTAACCCATTAACATACCTCAACTCCGCCCATTACCACTTATCTAACTCCGCCCATCACCACACCTCTAACTCCGCCCATCACCACACCTCTAACTCCGCCCATCGCCACACCTCTAACTCCGCCCATCGCCACACCTCTAGAAATGCATCCGCTGAGGAGATAAGCCATGCAATTAGTGAATATAAACGGACGCATACCGGATGTGTGGCATCGGCTTTATCCTACCATACCTCTTCACACGTACGTCAGCAATCCTCTGGTTCCCAGGGTCATGCCCCAGCCTACGTCTCGGGTTATAATTCATCAGATGCGTGCATAGGTCCCAGGCACACCCGTCGTAACAGCCAGTGTACAACCAGGGTGGAAACTGTGAGAACCGGTGATACGACAAAGAAAATATTCACTGAAACCCAGGTTCCATTTCGAAGGCAATTGAGCGATGAACTGTTGACATTTGAACTTTGACATATTGACCTTATACTCAGTTAAAGTGTGCGTTCTGTTTTTAATATCAAATAATCTGTAATCTTTAAAACCTAAAATAATACTAAAGTTATCGATACCTTCACGAAGTGTATTTTGGATTGACAATCGTTGTTGATATTCCACTTCAAGGTAGAAGATCATGGACAGAAGACATTCACGAAGATCACCCGTGAGACAACTACGACCTCCAGAAGACCTTCGCAGAGTTCAAGTCGTCGTAATAGCTATACGTCTGTTAGACCGGAAGTGAATAATCATTCCGTTACTTCAAGCTCACCCCTGGTGTTTGCAAGTGCGGTTAGAAAAAGTTAAATGATTATTTATTTTATACAGATTTGGTGGTATGTTAGTTGAATAATTTTTTTAAAATACACTTCCATAGGTATCAACTATAATTCATATTTTCTTCTTATTTTAAGCGATAGTTTATAAAGTAGCTTTGTGTACTTACTAAACGAACCAATCATAAATTGTAAATAACTGAAAATATTGAAATATTACATTCAATATATTACTCCCTTACAATTACTTCTGACCAAGCACAGACTCTGCCTCGCCCTCAAAGATCTCGAGAAAGGACTCCGAGCCACCAAAGACAATTCAGTAATCCCTTAATGAGTTTATCTTCTGCTGACTTCGGAGGAGTAACCTTTAGAGAAGACTCAGTAAAAGAGAACAGGAATCAGTACACCGGAGATTGTTCTAATGACCGCTTCGGTACAGCTTCCGTAACCACGCCCATATCTCAAGCCACGCCCACATCTCAAGCCACGCCTAACAATCAAGCCACGCCCGTTCAACGTCAACATTTGCAAAATCAACAAAACAAACCGTATGTCTCAATAAGTCACCAACCAACCAATATTCAATCTTACCCCAAGCCATACACGGTTAAAAATAACTCTAATATCGCCAAACATAACAACTTTAATATCGTACAGCAAAACAAGCCTACAATTGAAAAACAAACTACTCAATACGAACAGAAGATCCAGGTACCCTCCAAATACAATGTGACACCGGATGTTTACAAACCTGTAGCGCCTAAACCGTTCTCTATGCAAACTACACGTAATGATACCACAGACTTCGTTCCAGAACACGGCCAACACCATGCTGCCAAGCCCGTCGTAAACCATACCAATGAGCCTATGCAATACAGAAATAATGTACGCAATATGGCGGAATTACAAAGACAACAAAAACAACCAGAACCTATGCAGTATAAGAATAGACAAACACAACATCACGCTTATAAGTCTAAAGACGTTGGGTATGTGGCTCCTGGCTCTCAAAACATTTACCAGGTTATCTTAATATTTCTCTATCTACGAATCTATGCATTTCAGTTTATTTTCTTTCAGTGTATGCTTACGAAAATATTCTAATAATCGAATAGAATGATTAAATGTTCGAGTATTATAAGCTCTAAGAAATAGACCAGTGTGCTATAATAATAAATGTAGTTAATAGTCTATATTTAGACTGGTCATTAGAAAATAAGTCAATTTGATTATCTGGATATGTTACGGTTAGTTTTATTATTCTTAATATTTAAGACGTCATCCTATTTGATGCGTTGTTAAGAAGATAAATCGTAGACGTTAAAAATATTATTTATTATATAATAATATCAATAATAAATATAAATTTTAATATTTGTAATGCATAATATTCTTAGTAAATGTTTGGTTGCAGATTTTATTGACCTGTCAATTTATGACATTTAGTCCTAAATTAGAACTTAATGTATAAGTGTTTTGGATAAACATTAAATGTGCTCCAATCGCAGAAGAAACTGCCAGTCGGTTACTAAATAGGATGTGTTGTGTACAGATGAGAGTAATTATCGGTGGGTTCATATAAATGATAACAATTCAAAATCACATGTACTTGTATATACTACATTACCATATCAATTAACATACTGTATTCTTCTAAATATGTTATAAATACATAAATGTATATAATCTAGAATTTATTAGTCTTTATTGAAATAGTATTAAATAGAAATGTGCGAATACAGTTCTTACGAAATTCATAATTCATAAGAACATGATATTCTAAATAACATGCTAATAATGGGTTATCTATACTTATTGTTATATATTTTTTACTATGGAACTACCAGGTACAATGAATTCTATTTTTAACTTTGAAACTCAATTTCCCAGTTTATAAAAATATCTCAAATCATTTTTAATCTTATCGTATAATTCACAGCATATTGCACCTTCTGTTCATGTAATTAAAAGCACCCAATATACTTACTTCATGAAAGTGTATTTGAATTATAATTCACATAAAAAGTATATTCAATGGTCCTAAATATTAGGCAGTTAAATTATAGTAATAATTATATTTCCGATACATTATTTTACATAATAATAATTTTAAATAAATTCTTCTGATAAAATATAAACTGTTGAATATTTTCAAACACCCAAATCATTCTTATAACACATCATAAGTTCCTAATAATGTAATCGACGTATTCATTGTAGATAATTATACAGGGATCATACTTTACTGTATCGTATGTATATATTAATATCGTATTCGTATATTAATAACGTATATATGAATATCTTTAACTTAATAGTATATTTCTCAAATATAAAATATAAAAAATCAAATTAAAAATAATGCATGAAATATAAAATTGTAGCATTATGTTACATACGCACATATATGTTCATATAAATACATACACACACACACACACACATATATATATATATATATATATATATATATATATATATATATATATATATATATTTATAGTGAATAAGAATATTATCAATATATGATAACAAAATTGATATCATTTGCATATGAATGCAACCAAAACATCTTACTTCGAACCAACAGATCCTTCACATTATACTTATACAATGCCTTTCACTATAAACTGGTATTGATATTACAAATGAACATCAACGAAACAGCCAGCCAAGAAAGCAGGTATACCAAGTCCACTACGAATGCCTTCTACCAACTCTTTGTTTACTTCCGGAGTTCTCGAAAATTCGATGCACTCGTTAGGAGGTGAACTGTTCACATCTCAATCTTATCCCGACGGAGAATGTCTTTCCCCGTTATCGAATTTCATTGGACGAGAGAGTAAGTGCAAGTTAAGCTTGCTGACTGGGACACAAATGTGTTATGCAATATTGTGTAATCGGTTTTGCCTAACGCTAGGATTATTGTGAAACTCCACAATTCACAATATTTGAGTTTTCTGTTTTCTGACCCACATCGTCGATTCGCTGTTTTATTTCGCAGAATCGAGGATGATTTGATTTGAATCCGTTTTTATTGTTTTGTAATTTGTACTAGAAATCATTTCGTTTGAGTTATGAAAGTTCTTAAGTTTAATCTCAATTGTTCGGAATGCACTTCACTAACTTTTCACTTTTAATCCATATTTAACGTTTACCCGGTTAAGAATTTCAACACCACTAAATATAAACAGATATTATTGTATCCATAGAACTTCTTTGTACTCGATTTTTCATTGTTACTCGATATCAATTGTTTAGAAATTGCAATAATATAACACACTTTTATTAACTTATATATTCTTAATGTACCCTAATATGATGAAATTAAAAAAATCGATATGTTCAAATACTTCCGACTAAATTGTCAATCCCATTCCATTGAATTAATTTTCTATAGTTTTTCTAAATAATTTCCTCGCTCCTGTATTTATCCCAAATCACAAAATTCGGACATTTTCTACTACCCGACTTCCGACTTTCGTAGAAAAAATGTTCTCGGATTCTTCTTTCTACGACGATCCGAATAAAAAGTATCCGACGATTGAAGAACAAATCAAAATGGCGAGGAGAGTCGCTTTGTCTTTAATGTCACCAGCAAATGTGGCTGCTAGAGGGCACGAGATGTTCATAAAGAGGAGGCAAAAGGTTAACTGGATTTCACTCGTTGATCTGAAATGACTACCTCTCTTTTTTAGTTTATTTTCATAAAAAAACATTCCTCATACGAGAATTTATTTCGATTCGTTAAAATTAAATATCTGTAAAACATAGTTTTATAAAAAAATTACGAAATAAGACCAAGAAACCTTAGTTAGACTATGACACGATGACGTGTAACGAAAGCCGTATGGAGAGTGAATTATAAAATAAAACTTGAACTATCTCAGGCTCCCAAGTGGACAACTGATGAGTTCGGAAGGGCATTGGTGTTCGACGTATCGGAGGATGAAGAAACGGGTATGCAGATAAGCGCTTCGAAGTACTTTCGTCCAGATGCCTGGCAGACTAGAGGACACACTTGGCAACCTGGCAACCATTGCGATAATACCGCCGTACGTCACCTGTCAATCAATGCGGAGACCACGCCCCACCACCAGTACTTCTCATCGCCTGTAGCCCCGCCTCCTCCTCCGCCTCCCCCTCCGCCCGCCACTTCTCTAACCGTACGAGATCATACTAATCTCCGCACTAACACCATGTTCTCCCACTCGGACAAGAGTGGCCATCAGGGTGTTTCACCGGCAATTTGTTTCTCACTCGCAGATGGCTTACGTAACTCTCAAGGTAAAGCCGGAGAGATGTTTGCTAAGCGCAGGGCTCGGGTAGACAAGTACGTTCTAGCGGACAACCGAATTACGGATACACCTACTTCCGTCAAAAATGCCCAACCAACAGCTATCACCCAAATCGGACAACGCATTCAAGCCGAACACTCTCTCTCGACGACGGTAGGAGTAACCAGTTCTCCTACTCCTCGACTACAACAGATGATCGAAATAGATAAAGCTCGCATATCTCCTTGGGACGCCGCTGTAGCATCAAATGGTGCTTGTATCGATGAGGCCTTCGCTCATATCGACGATTATGAGAGAAGGCGTAACCTAGCAAATATGGGCGTGCCAGAATCTCTCGTTAAAAGAGAACTAGCACCTTCAACTCGAGTTGGACCTATCGAAGTTCAAGGACGAATGCCTGATGGCGTTAGGAAGATTAAAGGATGGGGAGCTTCGGGAGAAGGTAGGTACACCCCAATCTAGTTTTGAAGTAGTTTCAATCAAGCAAGGTAGTATGCGAAAATTCAAATATAAACAAACAAACAATGCTGTCGATTGATTTTTAATTCTGTAAAGATGTAGCATTTAATTTATATGAAATCTCTTATATAATAATTCATAACTTTGGTAAAATTGAATATTATGTAATATTTTTGTAGTATCAAATATTTGAAGGTTCATATATTTATGCATACACATAATTAGTACAATATTTTATAATAAACCAAGTTATAATTGAGTGAAAATATGATTTTCTAGAGTTATTGTAATTCTAGTCTAGTGTGTATATCAAGTAACAACTCAGTGCACTACCGTTGCTACGAGGTGAGGGAGGCATCGATTGAACCTTCTATTCCCTCAACGCAGGGTTCAAATAGACGATCCTTACTAATAATAACTTTTTCCTTATGAAACCCAGCACCAATTCACTAAGTACGCAACATAATCACAGATATTTCTACTTTAACATTTACGTTTTTATTAACTAATATTCATTTTATATATTTTATCGTATATAATACAGATAATAGATACTTATTAATAATAATCTTACTAATATATATCATCTACATAAGATATAATTGCGCTTAATTGCGATAATAATCAAGATATTTAAACAGGTGTAGACTTCACTAAATATTGTTTAAATTAATAGAATTTCAAACGATTTCAATAAAATACAAATTAATATTAAATAATATATATTAGTAACGTAAAGGAGTGACCTAGTAATATATATTATAAGAGTGGAGACGAGCAAATAGTATTGTATAAGCAACGGAAGTAAGATTAGAGAAACACTTGTTCTTATCCACATGTTTATAAATTCCCGCTATAATAGTAATTATACACTAAATGTTTTAGAAAATATAATATATAGCAAAGAAATCGTATGTGTGAAAATTCAGAATATTTTATCCTTTTACTTTAATTTCACAAAAAGGAATTATCATATTAACTAATTATTTTATATTATATTGACTATATACTAACTATTTTGTATTACTTATACACTAACTAATTATTTTATTCCTTATTTAATAAACCAACTAATTATTATATACCTTATTTAATACACTAACTAATTATTTTATTACATATTTAATACACTAAATATTTAGTTTATACTATATTTAATACACTAAATAATAAATGTATACCTTATTTAATACACTAAACTAATTAGTTCATGCCTTATTTAATATACTAACTAATAAATTTGTAATATTTATACAGAAATAAAATGTGAAATCCTCTATCCTCTGAAATTTGATTGAATACTAATGATCATATTTACTCTCCCACCTTCTAGTCGTATCTCAGCCTGCCAGCCAGGGTCATGACACCAGAGGTAACGTCACCCAAGGTCACTTATCACATGTTCGAAGTACAGTAAGCACGAATCAAAGACAGTCTCACAACTTTCAGCCTGTTACATTCAAAGTACAGAAGTTCAAACAGAACTCGGCTCCTTACGGATTTCAACAGGAAGTAGGAGTATGCGACCTCTAACTTCCGACTCGTGACCTACGATTATGACTGTAACGTCATTATCATAGGATATCTAACCTCTAAATACTTTATACGCTACCATAACTTTCGTTTATTGCCTTCCTTTTATTGAACTATAATGGACAAGCGTTCATGCTACTCTACCCTCTTCACTGATCTTTAAGTGACCTTTCTGTGACCTTTAAGTGACCTTTCTGTGACCTTTCGACGATTTCTCCATCTTCCCGATCACATATAAATATTTTCGGTTTTAGAGTCTCATCGAAAGGAACTCCTTCATTTATTTAAAGTCTGTTTATCAAGCACACACACATGTCTGCGTGTGCGCGTGTGTGTGTGTGCGTGTGTGCGCGTGTGTGCGTGAATATACATATATACAATAACATATATTTTCGTTATAGAAACTGATTTGATTTAGCTGAATATGATTATGCAATATGAATATAAAATAAATCATATTAATAATATTAACTAATTATTTTCACAATAATCCCATTTTAATCAATTAATGATAATTATTTAATCATGGCTGAAACAAAGATTTGTTGTAAGATCTTTGGTAGTTCTTTAGTATCCATGCAGATGAAAGAATGTCCAACTGGCATCAGTTTCTGGAGGCTGAAAGAAGTTCTTTATTATTTGATCTATATTATTAATTAATATCACAAAATCTCTCAAAATTTCTCACAATCTCTCACAATTTCTTACAATTTCTCACAATCTCTAACAACATCTCACAATCTCTAACAATCTTTAACAATCTCTCACAATCTCTCACAATTTCTCACAATTTCTCACAATCTCTCACAATCCATCACAATCTCTCACAATCTTTAACAACCTCTCACAATCCATCACAATCTTTAACAATCTCTCACAATCTTTAACAATCTCTCACAATGTGATAACCTGGAGGCTTGGTCTCCCAATGACCCAATAAAGATTACATAAGCATTTACATTTTTCTTTGAAGTTATAGCTTCACCAAATTTAGCTGCAGAAATACCGTAACGACTGTATAAGAAGCGGAGGTTATGTCCCATGACCTGTACATGACCTGTACATGACCTGTACATGACCTGTACATGACCTGTACATGACCTGTACACGACATGTACATGAACTGTACATGAACTGTATCTCATGACTCGAAAGGAAGTATTAATATCAAAATATACGAATTTTAAGCTTTTAACAATCTTCATGTATTTAATACCAAATTTAAAAAATAATATATATTATAATGTATAATATTATATATTATAGTATATAATAGTAAAATATGATATATTATAGTATAATATTATATATTACAGTATGTAATAGTAAAATATTATATATTACAGTATGTAATAGTAAAATATTATATATTATAGAATAATATTATATATTATAGTATATTATAGTATAATATAATATATTACAGTATGTAATAGTAAAATATTATATATTATAGAATAATATTATATATTATAGTATATTATAGTATAATATAATATATTACAGTATGTAATAGTAAATTATTATATATTACAGTATGTAATAGTAAAATATTATATATTATAGAATAATATTATATATTATAGTATATTATAGTATAATATAATATATTACAGTATGTAATAGTAAAATAATATATAGTATAGTATGTAATAGTAAAATATTATATATTATAGTATAATATTTTATAATATAGTATATTATAGTATTTAATATTTGGACCTAGGTATATATTGTATAAAATAAGAATTGAATTAAATTAATTTGAATTATCATAATACAAAATCAGAAAACAAAAATATGAGCTATTAGGGTCGTAGAGTCACATAGGGGTCATATTGGGGTCATATTGTATATAAAGGTCGTAACACGACGAAAAACCTGAAATTAGCATCACTCAACAGAATTACAAATCTTTCATCAACATTTTGTACTTTAGAAAGATCTGCAACTGCAAATTGAGCTGCTTGCAAAGTATTGTCTCCACTCAAACAGAACTGAGAATGTGCCTCTAGTGACTACGGTAGGGTTATGTCGTAAGTAGTTATGGCAGTGACTTTGTAGTTAGAGGTAGGTCTTTTTTGTATACTCAGGAAACCTCTAATACTGCTAAAATTTCTTTTTCATTTCGCGGTGGAGATGAGACTTTAACGAAATCGAAATGATGACCTTCTCCTGAATGACCTACAATAGAATACTAAGAAAAGGAGGCGAGGTCATTTCTACATATTGTTTTATAGTATTTCAATAACAACTTTACTAGAAAATGAATTAAATAAATTTATAATTCTGTAATTATTAATCATGAATTTATAGAAAAATGTAATGAAATATTGAAATAGCATCTTAAGATCTTTGAGGAACAAACATTAATCTTAGATTCAAAGCCTTTAAATGCTTCCATTACCATAATCATAGCTTCTGTTTGTCTTTGTAAATGGAGATTTGTAAATATCGTAGTAGTTTTATTAAATCCTACATCTCCTTGTTATTAACTTCAAATAGTTTTAAACTAATGACAACAATTGCCAATTACTCCAACAAAACCTCGTTAGTCTGTGATCATGTCCGTTGAATCTATACATTGATCCACTGACATCGCAAATAATTTTTAAAGTCTTTGGTTTCAATTGAGGTGCTCCAATCTGCGAGCGTGGGAGTGTGAGATAAAGAGTGAGATAAAGAGTGAGATAGAGTGTGAGATTTAGGATGAGATAAGGGGTAAGATAGAGTGTGAGATAAAGGGTGAGATAGAGTGGTAAAATAGAGTGTGAGATAGAGTGTGAGATAAAGGGTGATATAGAGTGTGAGATAGAGTGGTAAAATAGAGTGTGAGATAGAGGGTGAGATAAAGTCTGAGATAAAGTGTCATATATATGGTGAGATATAGGGTGAGATAAAGAGTGAGATAGAGTGGTAAAATAGAGTGTGAGATAGAGGGTGAGATAAAGGATGAGAGAGGGTGAGAAAGAGTGTGATATAAAGGGTGAGATAGAGTGTGAGATAAAAAGTGAGATAGAGTGGTAAAACAGAGTGTGAGATAGAGGATGAGATAGAGGGTGAGATAGAGGGTGAGATAGAGTGTGAGATTAAGAGTGAGATATAGTGGTAAAATAGAGTGTGAGATAAAGGGTGAGATAGAGGGTGAGATAGAGAGTGAGATAAAGGGTGAGATAAAGGGTGAGGTAAAGGGCTCATTAATTTACCTCCACTATCCTCCAATAATCACTTTACTAACTATCTCACTTCATATTTATATAATTCCTTATTAAAATGATTAAAATTCCAATCTAAATTTGATATATCCACAAAATTGAAATCACCTCAGGAGGTTGATTCCCTCTCTTCCTGTAAACATTCTTTTCTCCAATTAAACTCTCAACAAGTTTTGTTTCGTCAATTTCTCCGGACGTCTGATTATTCAACCAAGTTCTCTCTTCACTCTTAGCCTGGAAAGATCAATTCTATTATTATTCAATTGTTATTCTATTATTATTTTATTGTTATTCTATTATTAATCTATTTTCATTATATTATTATTATATTATTATAATATTATTATTATATAATTAATCAATTGTTAATATATTATTATTCTAATATTAATCTATTATTAATCTATTGTTAATATATTGTTAATCTATTATTATTTGTAAATAAAGAAATAACTTGTAATGACTCAAACATGCTCCTTAACATCTTTATTTCATTCTTTACCTAATTTGTGGTCAAGTGTGTGTTAAGTGTGTGTTAAGTGTGTGTTAAGTGTGTGGTAAGTGTGTGATAAGTGTGTGGTAAGTGTGTGATAAGTGTGTGGTAAGTGTGTGGTAAGTGTGTGGTAAGTGTGTGGTAAGTGTGTGGTAAGTGTGTGGTAAGTGTGTGGTAAGTGTGTGGTAAGTGTGTGGTAAGTGTGTGGTAAGTGTGTGGTAAGTGTGTGGTTAGTGTGTGGTAAGTGTGTGGTAAGTGTGTGTTAAGTGTGTGGTAAGTGTGAGGTAAGTGTGAGGTAAGTGTGTGTTAAGTGTGTGGTAAGTGTGTGGTAAGTGTGTGGTAAGTGTGTGGTAAGTGTGTGGTAAGTGTGTGGTAAGTGTGTGGTAAGTGTGTGGTAAGTGTGTGGTAAGTGTGTGATAAGTGTGTGGTAAGTGAAGTCTAAAAGGTATTTTATCATTATATAATAAATAGAATTACCTAGGAAATTAAAATAAATATTTTATAAGATACTCTAGTTAATAATTAATGATTAATAATTAATGATTAATGATTAATGGTTAATGGTTAATGGTTAATGGTTAATTACTAATAAGTAATGGCTACTAATAAGTACATGGTTCATACATTATTTAAGTAATGCTCGTATATTTCAGATGAATATTTCGACATTTGGATTTCCTTGAGTCTTTGGTCATAAGCTTTCCTGTTCATTTCACGAGCTGCACGTATTACGTGTTCAGGCACTGATGCCTTGACCTCATCGGATACCTGTAGGTGGCCCAAAGTACAGTGTTGGATACTAAAATTAGTTGTAGGGCTAACTAAGCTGTAATAAAATTAAGAGATGTTTTACTTTCGAATTTACTTTCAAATAATGCTAATGTAGATAATAAGATGTAAACTAGGCCATAGTGCAATACCAACTTGAGTGACCGTGTGACCAGCGTCCAAACGATAAGGACCACCTATACCCCCGAGACCAGCTGTATCGCTACCCCCGGTACCACCTGCCCACTGGTTACCCCCACTGTGTGGAGTGTTGCTAGGGTCCACTTTTCCGTGCTTTGGTCCATTTGGAGTAGGAGGTAAACCTTTTTTCTCAACTGTGATCTAAATAATGGTGGGGTTTAGTGATGAAGGGTTAGAGTAGCTTACTTAAAGAAAAGGGTTTAGTGAGGAGTTAGAGTAGGTTACTTAAGGAAAAGGGTTTTGTGAGGAGGAGTTAGAGTAGGTTACTTAAGGAAAAGGGTTTAGTGAGGAGTTAGAGTAGGTTACTTAAGGAAAAGGGTTTTGTGAGGAGGAGTTAGAGTAGGTTACTTAAGGAAAAGGGTTTAGTGAGGAGTTAGAGTAGGTCACTTAATGAAAAGGGTTTTGTGAGGAGGAGTTAGAGTAGCTTACTTAAGGAAAAGGGTTTAGTGAGGAGTTAGAGTAGGTTACTTAAGGAAAAGGATTTAGTGAGGAGTTAGAGTAGGTTACTTAAGGAAAAGGGTTTAGTAAGGAGTTAGAGTAGGTTACTTAAGGAAGGGGTTTAGTGAGGAGGAGTTAGAGTAGGTTACCTAAGGAAAAGGGTTTAGTAAGGAGTTAGAGTAGGTTACTTAAGGAAAAGGGTTTAGTAAGGAGTTAGAGTAGGTTACTTAAGGAAGGGGTTTAGTGAGGAGGAGTTAGAGTAGGTTACTTAAGGAAAAGTGTTTAGTGAGATGTTAGAGTAGGTTACTTAAGGAAAAGGGTTTAGTGAGGAGTTAGAGTAGATTACTTAAGGAAAAGGGTTTAGTGAGAAGTTAGAGTAGGTTACTTAAGGAAAAGGGTTTAGTGAGGAGGAGTTAGAGTAGGTTACTTAAGGAAAAGTGTTTAGTGAGATGTTAGAGTAGGTTACTTAAGGAAAAGGGTTTAGTGAGGAGTTAGAGTAGGTTACTTAAGGAAAAGGGTTTAGTGAGGAGTTAGAGTAGGTTACTTAAGGAAAAGGGTTTAGTGAGGAGGAGTTAGAGTAGGTTACTTAAGGAAAAGTGTTTAGTGAGATATTAGAGTAGGTTACTTAAGGAAAAGGGTTTAGTGAGGAGGAGTTAGAGTAGGTTACTTAAGGAAAAGGATTTAGTGAGGAGTTAGAGTAGGTTACTTAAGGAAAAGTGTTTAGTGAGATGTTAGAGTAGGTTACTTAAGGAAAAGGGTTTAGTAAGGAGTTAGAGTAGGTTACTTAAGGAAAAGTGTTTAGTGAGATGTTAGAGTAGGTTACTTAAGGAAAAGGGTTTAGTGATGAGGAGTTAGAGTAGGTTACTTAAGGAAAAGTGTTTAGTGAGATGTTAGAGTAGGTTACTTAAGGAAAAGGGTTTAGTGAGGAGGAGTTAGAGTAGGTTACTTAAGGAAAAGGGTTTAGTGAGGAGTTAGAGTAGGTTACTTAAGGAAAAGCGTTTAGTGAGGAGGAGTTAGAGTAGGTTACTTAAGGAAAAGGGTTTAGTGAGGAGTTAGAGTAGGTTACTTAAGGAAAAAGGTTTAGTGAGGAGTTAGAGTAGGTTACTTAAGGAAAAGGGTTTAGTGAGGAGGAGTTAGAGTAGGTTACTTAAGGAAAAGTGTTTAGTGAGGAGGAGTTAGAGTAGGTTACTTAAGGAAAAGGGTTTAGTGAGGAGTTAGAGTAGGTTACTTAAGGAAAAGGGTTTAGTGAGGAGTTAGAGTAGGTTACTTAAGGAAAAGGATTTAGTGTGGAGTTAGAGTAGGTTACTTAAGGAAAAGGGTTTAGTGAGGAGTTAGAGTAGGTTACTTAAGGAAAAGGGTTTAGTAAGGAGTTAGAGTAGGTTACTTAAGGAAAAGGGTTTAGTGAGGAGGAGTTAGAGTAGGTTACTTAAGGAAAAGTGTTTAGTAAGGAGTTAGAGTAGGTTACTTAAGGAAAAGGGTTTAGTGAGGAGGAGTTAGAGTAGGCTACTTAAGGAAAAGGGTTTAGTGAGGAGGAGTTAGAGTAGGTTACTTAAGGAAAAGGGTTTAGTGAGGAGTTAGAGTAGGTTACTTAAGGAAAAGGGTTTAGTGAGGAGTTAGAGTAGGTTACTTAAGGAAAAGGGTTTAGTGAGGAGTTAGAGTAGGTTACTTAAGGAAAAGGGTTTAGTGAGGAGGAGTTAGAGTAGGTAAAAAAAAAGTAATTTTAAAAGTAATCCATCATTGAAACATTATAAAAATTATATAAATATATCAGAAATATAAATATAATATTAGTAAACTAATATATAATGAAATTTTTAAATTTTAAAACTGAATTATTTATTATTATCCATATTCTGCGGTTAGTGTATACATGTGTGGTCATGTGATTCTAAAAGCCAATCAAATAGTTTGAAAAAATAGAAATAATTTTTACACTCAATATTCTAATTCAAACCGTTAACTAAACATCATACAAACATCTAATTACATACAAATTTCATTTTATTTGCTTAATTTTACTTGTTTAATTATATTATATTTTATTACTTTATATATATTCACATATATATGGCAAGAGGAGATGAGTATTCACCCGGAGAAGGCTTATAAATATACATGATTTATTTCTGCATTCTATAAATTTGTTTGTAAATAGTTTAGATAGATTTTCTAATAATAATTATTTTACAAGAGAAGTATATTCCAAAGTATATCTACTTTTTTGTTATTGAAGGAATCTCTTTGATTTTATTTTCTATATATGTATGGGATATATATTTTTGAACTAATAGACAGATATTTTATATTTAGTTTGTAATTAAATTTATTATGTAATTTATGTAACTTTTAAAATAATATAAAATTATAACAAATGTCTAAATCTAAATATATATTAGATCTATAATGTACAAAAGCTCTCTATTTGCTTATATTAATAAATAACTGCATATAGTAAAAAAAATTAGGTTGATAGCGATATTACTTTTTATCGCAATATAGAATGTGTGAATTTCCCTTTTGCATGTAAAATTGCTCAGTGTCAGCAAGCATCAAAGAAGTAAGAACATGACATGAGTTAAGTTAATATTTAGCTAAGATGACCTGTGGATTTGGGTCTGAGTGACCGATGAGGTCTTGCCATTTGGTCAGCGCACGATCGAGTTCGGTATCGGATGTCTGCCAGAGATGACACTCACCTGTCAGTGAGTCTGTACTGACAATGGTTGCTTTCGAAACACCTCCGTTACCAAGGCAACCAGACAATAGGACATTAGCAGAGGAATTCCTTTAGGTGGTGAAATATGTGGTATGTAGGTGTGTGTAGGTGTGTAGGTATGTGTATGTGTGTGTAGGTGTATGGAGGTGTGTATAGGTGTAGGTGTGTATGGGTGTGAATATGTGTGTATGTGTGTGTAGGTGTGTGTATGTGTGTGTAGTCGTGCGTATGTGTGTGGAGGTCTGTAGGTGTATGTAGTTGTTTGTATGTGTGTGTAGGTATGCAAATGTGTGTGTAGGTGTGTGAATTTGTAGGTGTATGTAGGTGTGTATAGGTGTATGTAGGTATGTGTAGGTGTGTATATGTGTGTGTAGGTATGTGTAGGTATGTGAATGTGTGTGTAGGTGTATGGAGGTATGTGTAGTAGTTTGTAGGTGTGTGTAGTTGTTTGTAGGTGTGTGTAGGTGTTTGTAGGTGTGTAGGTGTGTATAGGTGCGTATAGGTGTGTGTAGGTATGTGTAGGTATGTGTATATGTGTAGGTGTATGGAGGTATGTGTAGTTGTTTGTAGGTGTGTGTAGTTGTTTGTAGGTGTGTGTAGTTGTTTGTATGTATGTGTAGGTGTGTGTAGGTGTGTGTAGGTGTGTGTAGGTGTGTGTAGGTGTGTGTAGGTGTGTATAGATTTGTGTAGGTGTGTGTAGGCGTGTGTAGGTGTGTGTAGGTGTGTGTAGGTGTGTGTAGGTGTGTGTAGGTGTGTGTAGGTGTATATGTGTGTAGGTGTGTGTAGGTGTGTGTAGGTGTGTGTAGGTGTGTGTAGGTGTCTAGGTGTGTGTAGGTGTGTAGGTTTGTGTAGGTGTGTGTAGGTGTGTGTAGGTGTGTGTAGGTGTGTGTAGGTGTATGTAGGTGTGTGTAGGTGTGTGTAGGTGTGTGTAGGTGTATGTAGGTGTGTGTAGGTGTGTAGGTGTGTGTAGGTGTGTGTAGGTGTGTATAGGTGTGTGTAGGTGTGTAGGTGTGTGAAGGTGCGTGTAGGTGTGTGTAGGTGTGTGTAGGTGTGTAGGTGTGTGTAGGTGTGTGTAGGTGTGTATAGGTGTGTGTAGGTGTGTAGGTGTGTGTAGGTGCGTGTAGGTGTGTATAGGTGTGTGTAGGTGTGTGTAGGTGTGTGTAGGTGTGTAGGTGTGTGTATGTGTATAAGTGTGTGTAGGTGTGTGTAGTTGTGTGTAGGTAGTTGGTGTAGGACCTACATTACAGCTTATATAACCTCTGAGTCTTAGGAACAGGAATAAGTCGCAAAGTTTCATCTTCAATATCAACAATCTCTAAATAACTTGCTGCATTATCATCTGTAAAAAAAGAAAACCCAATAATAAAGAGTTCTATTAAGAATGATGTAAGAGGGGGAAAGAGGCATATAAAAGGGTTTAGAGAGGGTTAGGTAGGGTTAATGGATTTGAAGTATCGGAGGTTATTAATGAAGAAGGTTTAGTGAAACTTATATACGGTGTTGAGGAGGTTAGATCAATTATAAGATGTTATAGGAGATTAAAATGGTTAAAGAGGTTAAAGAAGATAAGAGGTCAGATGAGGATAGATAAGATAAGATGAGGTTAGATAAGATAATATGAGGTTAGATAAGATACTATAAGGTTAGATGATATAAGATAAGATTAGATGAGAAAAGAAGTGGTCAAGGATTTGATTTGAAATGTGAATATTCTTATTAAAATAATAAAATAATTGTTAGCCCAGTTAAGTAAAGAAATGTCATAAATAATCTGTAATAACATCTGGTAAATATCATTAAAATTAATTAGAGTTAATTATAATATCATTAGAGTTAAATATAATAGCATTAGAGTTAAATATAATATCATTAGAGATAATTATAATATCATTAGAGTTAAATATAATATCATTAGAGTTAAATATAATATCATTAGAGTTAAATATAATATCATTAGAGTTAAATATAATATCATTAGAGTTAAATATAATATCATTAGAGTTAAATATAATATCATTAGAGTTAAATATAATATCATTAGAGTTAAATATAATATCATTAGAGTTAAATATAATATCATTAGAGTTAATTATAATATCATTAGAGTTAAATATAATATCATTAGAGTTAAATATAATATCATTAGAGTTAAATATAATATCATTAGAGTTAAATATAATATCATTAGAGATGATTATAATATCATTAGAGTTAAATATAATATCATTAGAGATAATTATAATATCATTAGAGTTAAATATAATATCATTAGAGTTAAATATAATATCATTAGAGTTAAATATAATATCATTAAAGTTAAATATAATATCATTAGAGTTAAATATAATATCATTAGAGATAATTATAATATCATTAGAGTTAAATATAATATCATTAGAGTTAAATATAATATCATTAGAGTTAATTATAATATCATTAGAGTTAATTAGAGTTAGTTAAGAATTTAATTTAAGGAAATTTAGAAATATTAAAAGATTAAGATGGTAAAACTTATAAATCAAAAAAATCAGAACTACAAAAACTTTTATGAATTCTGTATTTTATATCATTTATTAACATATGTTCTGTTGTTATATGTTATGTTAGTAATAAGATGTCAATACATCTAGAGCTCTATTTTGTATAACTAATATATTCTTTCTGATCCATCTAATAATATTGAGCGATGTGAAATTCTGCTGACACATCTTCAATACTGTTTAAACCTTATCTGATATTATAGCAGTTTTAGTACTTTGATATGTACAGATATTATAGCAGTTTTAGTACTTTGATATATACAGATATTATAGCAGTTTTAGTACTTTGATATATACAGATATTATAGCAGTTTTAGTATTTTGATATATACAGATATTATAGCAGTTTTAGTATTTTGATATATACAGATATTATAGCAGTTTTAGTACTTTGATATATACAGATATTATAGCAGTTTTAGTATTTTGATATATACAGATATTATAGCAGTTTTAGTACTTTGATATATACAGATATTATAGCAGTTTTAGTACTTTGATATATACAGATATTATAGCAGTTTTAGTACTTTGATATATACAGATATTATAGCAGTTTTAGTACTTTGATATATACAGATATTATAGCAGTTTTAGTACTTTGATATGTACAGATATTATAGCAGTTTTAGTACTTTGATATATACAGATATTATAGCAGTTTTAGTACTTTGATATATAAAGATATTATAGCAGTTTTAGTACTTTGATATATACAGATATTATAGCAGTTTTAGTACTTTGATATATACAGATATTATAGCAGTTTTAGTACTTTGATATATACAGATATTATAGCAGTTTTAGTACTTTGATATGTACAGATATTATAGCAGTTTTAGTACTTTGATATATACAGATATTATAGCAGTTTTAGTACTTTGATATGTACAGATATTATAGCAGTTTTAGTACTTTGATATATACAGATATTATAGAAGTTTTAGTACTTTGATATATACAGATATTATAGCAGTTTTAGTACTTTGATATGTACAGATATTATAGCAGTTTTAGTACTTTGATATATACAGATATTATAGAAGTTTCAGTACTTTGATCTGTTCGAAGTGTACTTTGGTTTACCAGTCATTGTCTACTAGATATTTAATAAGTTGTTACAATATAATTTATTCGATTATTTATGATTAGTAGACTATTTTATTATTAATTGATATCAATTGGTAAATGTTAATGTAAGTATTGTAAGTAATAGTTCATTGGTGCATTTCAAATATTATATTTCGGGATTTAGAGGAAGTTAGATAAGGTTGGAGGAATTTTTAGGGGTTTATATGAAGTCTAAGGATTAAAGGAAGATAAAGAATATTTAAAATGGTTAAAGGAACTTAGAGGTGGTTAAGGGAATTTACGGTGTGTTTAAAAAGGGTTTACCGTTGTTGTAATAAACTGAACACATCGTGAATTACTCACTTGATGTCTCCATATGCTTGTCAATCCGAGATTTATCTATAGACCTCACAATCTGTGCACCAAGATGGATACATTGCTGGTCTTCTATGGTCACTGGTTGTTCTCTGGCCGACTTCCTAAGCTTCAATTGTTCTCCGGCTACCTGGTAAGGAGGTGCTGCATTGAAACGAACAGGAAAAACTACCATGATACACTAACTGAAGAGCCAAGTGTAGGATGACTAGATCTTGTTGCTAAAATAGCGTAACTGTCTGGGCTGGACAACATTAAGTCTTCTCTATAAGAAGTGCATCCTTCGTAAGCAAGATAATCTGTCAGGAATATTACATTTTTAACCTCGATTCAAAGAAATCATTAAGACTAAATCATTTAAGTTTTGATCAATTTGTTAATGTCAGACCTTTGTTATTTAAGGGGAAGATTTGAATTTTATCATCAATTTTAAAAAGGTGATATTGCCTGAAATAATTGTATATTAATTATATAAGTTCATATAATTAATTATAGATAAATAAATATATATTATCTTATATGATGTGTAGAATAGTTTATAGAATATTTATATCAAAATTAAAATAAACATGAATTTTATTACTAAAATTAAATTTGACTGACTTTTTATTTTGATCAGTTAATGACCATTGATCACGACCTAAATTATGAACTGATAAATTCTCGAAGGGTAAATTAAGTTTAAAGCACTTCCTCGAAGTCAAATCAAAAAGTTCAATTTCCCTACTATAGAATTTCAAACATTAGATTAATATATTAATTATTAATTACTTAAACAGTTTTACTATTTTAGAAATTAGAAGCTTAAATATTACAATATCAATTATTTTTAATTAATAAACAATAATTATTCTCGCAATACTATTTTTTTCTAATATATATTAAAATATTAAAACCTATTCAATTGAAAAAATACAATGACGTCATTATTCATGATAAGCTTAGTTGGAATCACCTAAAATATTTATTAAATATAAATATAGTAAATTTATATATAATATAATAAATATAGTAAATTTATATATAATATAATAAATATAGTAAATTAATATATAATATAATAAATATAGTAAATTAATATATAATATAATAAATATAGTAAATTTATATATAATATAATAAATATAGTAAATTAATATATAATAAAATAAATATAGTAAATTAATATATAATATAATAAATATAGTAAATTAATATATAATAAAATAAATATAGTAAATTAATATATAATATAATACATATAGTAAACAAATATATAATATAGTAAACAAATATATTCATATTCGGTGGAGTCTACTTGAAAGAAAGAATATTTTTAAATGATTTATAACTATGAACAGATTGTCTAAATACCTACCAAGCCTCTCTTTGGATTTAACAAGAACCAGTAAATTAATTCACCACTTTTATATTTTATTTGAATTATAATTTTTTAGTCCGGCCAGAGATTTGAACCCCGACCTACTGCTTGGTAGGTAACACAGGCTATAGCCGACTTTAAACACGTTAAGTTAGAAATAATATATTTGGATGATACTTACAGATTGTGAAGAAAAAGATTTCATGATTTGGCCCGATGCATTTTGGAATTTTGACAGGGAAGAAATATGATTAGTTTGTCCATTACGCCAATCAACTGATAGCAAAGAATTTGACTAAAATAAGAAATGTCAATTATAAAAATTTAAATTAGAAAGTACAAAACAAATTAAATAAGTTTAAGTATTATTAATAATTATGTATTAAATATTGAGAATAGGTATTAGGTATTAATATATAATTATAATTAAAAAATAATCATGAAGTATATAATAGCAGATAAGGTCTTTAAAGTCTTTTAAAGTGGAGTTATTTGCAAAAATATTGTACATTTTATTATATTGCATATATTTATAAATTACAAACAATTTCGTCGTGAATGAGAATTTCGTCTGTTCCTTTATTGTTCAAACTCATGTAGTTGGTACGACTGGTGGACATGCCTCTCGGTAAGGTAGAATATAAGTCATGTACCTTTAAATGACCTTTGTAAGCTGACATCAAGGTCAAAGGTGGTCCGATGAGACCATGTACAGCAATTTCTTTATCAATTTCGCCTGATTTTATTATTCATCAATAGAAAATGTAACCAAGTGTAAATGAATTATAATCCAATTTAAATCTTTATTTTTACTTATATCTAATATAAGATATATAGTTATATAACCAATATGCATGAGTTTAATATAGTTAATAAAATTTGAATACATTTTATAATTATATTAATTTAAATTAATATTTTTTACAATTTAAATAATTCAATAATTAAACTTTAAGTAATATTATTAAATTTTCTTTAAAGAATATTATTAAATTTTCTTTAAAGAATATTATTAAATTTTCTTTAAAGAATATTATTAAATTTTCTTTAAAGAATATTATTAAATTTTCTTTAAAGAATATTATTAAATTTTCTTTAAAGAATATTATTAAATTTTCTTTAATGAATATTATAGTCGTGACCACTGTTTACATCTCAAGAAGTTCTACAGCTTCTTGTAAGGTTTGAATAACAAACATGCGCAGATGTCGAAAACTCTTTCATTATTGTACTTCATCGGAAAATGAAAGGATTCACAAAGTTCAGAAAAGTGTGTGGCACGTCTGTTTAAATTTTCTAGGGGAATAGTTTCAATTCTAGTTTTCTGGCAAACCTTTAAATAGTATGCAGTGTTTATTTTTATATGCAAATGTATTAAAGTCAAGTTTTATTAATAATTAAAAATAGCATATTATTTATTTCATGTTAAAATTTGCAAATCTAAATTCTGATTTGTGAAACATTTAAACAAAGATTTAATATAGATTTTAAAATGGATACTCTATATAATACAGTACTATACTTGTGATTAATAAATAACTGATTATTTAGATGAATTATAAACCGAGAAATTCAAATCAGAAATTGTAGAAATAAATTTAATTTCTTCATCTCGTAAAGATAAATTTGGTAAATTTTGAAATGCAGGTAAAGCAAATCTATTAAAATTATTAATATAGATATTAATAACATATTCAGTATATTATATATATATATATTATATATCACAAATTTATTTTAATTCTTGTAAATTCGGAATCAAATACGATACATTTCAATAATATTTAGTTAATTAATTTATAAAATAAAAAATATAAAACAGATTTTCAATATTTATTAAAAAATAGAAATGTTATCATTTTCGATTTCGAAATAATGTCACAAGTAATAATGAAATAGATGAGAATAAGAATTTGTATCATTGGCGGGGCAAGTCAATTTAAAAATTGGCAATGAATTCAGAGAACTACCAAAATAATGCCAGTAGGAAGGAAGTAGTGAAAGTCATGAAAATGTAGTTGAAATGTCAAAGCAGCTTACTTTTTGCAGAGTTTTACATTTGACCGATGTGCGGACATTGGAATTCCATGTTTGTGGAAAACTGTTTCAACTGTTTTCCGAACTTCATCATCATAAGCGTCAAAATCAAAAACATTTCTTAAAACTGTTGTAACACCCTCATCTGGAAATATCTGCAAACGAATGAGTGAGTGAGTGAGTGTGTGAGTGATGAGTGAGTTAGTGAGTGAGTGAGTGAGTGAGTGAGTGTGTGAGTGAGTGAGAGAGTGAGTGTGTGAGTGAGTGAGTGAGTGTGTGAGTGAGTGAGTGAATTTGTGAGGGAGTGAGTGAGTGAGTGAGTGTGTGAGTGAGTGAGTGAGTGAGTGAGTGAGTGAGTGAGTGAGTGTGTGAGGGAGTGAGTGAGTGAGTGAGTGAGTGAGTGAGTGTGTGAGGGAGTGAGTGAGTGAGTGAGTGAGTGAGTGAGTGAGTGAGTGAGTGAGTGAGTGAGTGAGTGAGTGAGTGAGTGAGTGAGTGAGTGAATTAGTGAGTGTGTGAGGGAGTGAGTGAGTGAGAGAGTGTATAAGTGAGTG
>OZ038316.1:843004-858004 GCA_964035775.1 Osedax frankpressi | reverse complement strand
ACCTCTATCCACCTAACCTCTATCCACCTAACCTCTACATTCTCTCCTAACCTTCTTGTTATTTCATCCTCCTCTATCCACCTAACCTCTATCCACCTAACCTCTATCCACCTAACCTCTATCCACCTAACCTCTATCCACCTAACCTCTATCCACCTAACCTCTATCCACCTAACCTCTATCCACCTAACCTCTATCCACCTAACCTCTATCCACCTAACCTCTATCCACCTAACCTATATCCACCTAACCTCTATCCACCTAACCTCTATCCACCTAACCTCTACATTCTCTCCTAACCTTCTTGTCATTTCATCCTCCTCTATTCACCTGCCCTATATCCACCTAACCTCTATCCACCTAACCTCTATCCACCTAACCTCTATCCACCTAACCTCTACATTCTCTCCTAACCTTCTTGTCATTTCATCCTCCTCTATTCACCTGCCCTATATCCACCTAACCTCTATCCACCTAACCTCTATCCACCTAACCTCTACATTCTCTCCTAACCTCCTTGTCATTTCATCCTCCTCTATTCCCTCTCTTTGCATGATTTCATCAAAACGATCGTGTCTCAGTAATCTTGAGCCATCCAAAAGTGACAATTCACGATCATGCATCAATCTGAAACAAGAAGTGAAACAAGAAGTGACTTTGTATGATTTATTAGCTAATGATCATTTTACTTGTAAGTGAAGAGATTTACTAGGCTAAGAGCTTTACTAGCTTAGATAACTACAAGAGGGGCGTGGCTAAACAAGTGAAGGGCGTGGCTTAACAAATGTGTGAAGGGTTAATGTATCAAGGGCGTGGCTAACCTCTGCAAGGCACACAAAGTTCCTGTATTAAGTCTGTGTATCCCATCCAATACTGCCAAATCTCCATTAATAGCGGCTCTGACCAGAGGAGAATTAAACCAGATAGAGTCACCAGAAGTGGGGTTTGTAGATCTAAGTTGGAGTAGTTCTTTAAGGCTCATGTCCTGGGTTTGAAATGGAGTAGCAGCGGGGATAAGATACTGTATGTTATACTATATTAGGGCGTGGTATGGTGGTATATAGTGGGGTGTAGAGTGGTGGGATGGGTAGAGTGTAGAGTGTAGAGGAGTGTGGTGGTGTAGTACAGCACTAGTAGTGGATAATTGAGCTCAAATTGTACACTATATCATTTTTTCCCTACCATTCTTTCAACTTCTTACATCAACTTACAAAATTATATAATTATATACAAATACAAATTTGTATAAATTATATACAAATTATACAATACCCCAAAAATCTCTAAAATACCACACAACTCTTATGCAACAAATAAAAACTATATATTTACACCACTAGACTTAACACTAGACTTAACACTAGACTTAACACTAGACTTAACACTAGACTTAACACTAGACTTAACACTAGACTTAACACTAGACTTAACACTAGACTTAACACTAGACTTAACACTAGACTTAACACTAGACCTAACACTAGACTTAACACTAGACTTAACACTAGACTTAACACTAGACTTAACACTAGACTTAACACTAGACTTAACACTAGACTTAACACTAGACTTAACACTAGACTTAACACTAGACTTAACACTAGACTTAACACTAGACTTAATACTAGACTTAACACTAGACTTAACACTAGACTTAACACTAGACTTAACACTAGACTTAACACTAGACTTAACACTAGACTTAACACTGGACTTAACACTAGACTTAACATTAGACTTAACACTAGACTTAACACTAGACTTAACACTAGACTTAACACTAGACTTAACACTAGACTTAACATTAGACTTAACACTAGACTTAACACTAGACTTAACACTAGACTTAATACTAGACTTCACACTAGACTC
This sequence comes from Osedax frankpressi, assembly GCA_964035775.1. NCBI lineage: Eukaryota > Metazoa > Annelida > Polychaeta > Sabellida > Siboglinidae > Osedax > Osedax frankpressi. The sequence continues at coordinate 856,132 of OZ038316.1, read as the reverse complement.
ACCTTGTACAATAAAATAGTTTCAATGTGATAATTCAATAAATGCGCGAATTCTTTCACAAGAATTGTCTTTCCGCAGCCCTAAAAAAGGAAGTGGATTTGGTGAGGTCAAATTGGGAATAGGGTTCAAAGGTGAATTTAATTAAGGAGTGTGCGAATAGCGGGATTTTATTTAATCTGCTAAACGAACACTGGGACCAATCAATGAGAAATCGCAGACGGAATGTGAAATCAACATGGATGCAAGTATGTCGTCATGGTAACTGCTCTTTATATAATCGCTGTCAGGACTTTCTGCGAATCAATAAAAAGTGGTTAGAAATTAATGAATTTTAATTTTTATATTTTAAAAAACCTTTTAAATTTCCGTAATTGACATCAAATGTATCTTTGGATGATAATTGAACTTGGGCTCTGTTTTCAGAAATTGTAATTTTCTCAAGTTTTAACATTGTGTTATCGGTGTTCTCCAAATTAAATGTCTACAAATAAAGATAGAATTTAATTTATTTTCAGCATAAATTGTCTTTTATATTCAATTATATAAAATCCCAACCTCATAATTTACAAACCCAGCATAACTCTTTAGAATCCCAACTACCTCTTTTACAAACCCAGCATATCTCTTTACAATCCCAACCTCCTTTTCAATTCCAACTACGTCTTTTACAAACCCAACCTCTTCCTTTACAAACCCAATCTCTTCCTTTACAAACCCAATATATCTCTTTACAATACCAACATCCTTTACAATCCCATCCATTAACTTAAAAACTGCTTAATTAATATCTAAACTATCGGAATAACCTCTAAAACTCCTTTAATTGTGGTTTGCCCTTCACTTGAGGTCAAAAGGTCAAAAGGATAGAAGCATTTGATTAATCTACTTGCAGGTATATTTTTGGTTTTGTTCTATAGATATAAATATATCAATAATAGAAGATAAGATATAAACAATGATTAGATTAATGAAAACTAATAAGAGTTTAAAGATAATAAATAGGGTAGCAAAGATAATAAATAGGGTAACAAAGATAATAAATATAGTAGCAAAGATAATAAACGAGTTTAAAGCACAAACCAAAATCTGAGCAGCTAAAGAAAGATTCTCAATTGGGAAATCTGAGAGATTTAATATTTTCTCTTGAGAATTAATGGTCATTGCAAAAGACAACATTTGCTGAATACTGAAATGAATTTAAATTAATTTAAAATATTTACTTTATATTTTAAATTTAATATTTTCATAAATAATACTTTTACAATTAATGAATTATAATTAATCACACTTAATTAATGAATGTAACACAGAACAATGAAACCTTTGTTTATCTGCCGAGGGAGAATTGATCATCAAACTATCTAGCAGCTCCTGTATAAATATATTTTAAAATAACAAATTAACACATCCAAACCCACGTACATACACAAGCATACACACACACATATACATATAAACACACATACACATATATACATATAAATACACACACACCAACACAAACATATACACACACATACACACACACCCACACACACCCACACACACCCACACCCACACCCACCCACACCCACCCACACACCCACCCACACCCACCCACACACCCACACACCCACACACCCACACACCCACACACCCACCCACCCACCTGGACAGACTAAGACTACACTAAGACTAAGACTACACTAAGACTAAGACTACACTAAGACTAAGACTACACTAAGACTAAGACTACACTAAGACTAAGACTACACTAAGACTAAGACTACACTAAGACTAAGACTACACTAAGACTAAGACTACACTAAGACTAAAACTACACTAAGACTAAGACTACACTAAGACTAAGACTACACTAAGACTAAGACTATACTAAGACTAAAACTACACTAAGACTAAGACTACACTAAGACTAAGACTACACTAAGACTAAGACTATACTAAGACTAATACTACACTAAGACTAAGACTATATTAAGACTAAGACTACACTAAGACTAAAACTACACTAAGACTAAGACTAAACTAAGACTAAGACTACACTAAGACTAAGACTACACTAAGACTAAGACTACACTAAGACTAAGACTACACTAAGACTAAGACTACACTAAGACTAAGACTAAACTAAGACTAAGACTAAACTAAGACTAAGACTACACTAAGACTAAGACTAAAACTACACTAAGACTAAGACTATACTAAGACTAAGACTACAAAAACTTTGTTAATAAGTAGTTGAAGTATAGAGTTAATATATATATAGAGTAAGTATTAATTAGTTGAAGTATAAAGTTGTAAGTCTTAGTAAGTAGTTAAAGTATAGAGTTGTAAGTATTAATTAGTTGAAGTATAAAGTTGTTAGTGTCAGTATTTGTGTTTTTATTTTTAGCAAAGTTAAATTATTTTATATTGCTTATAGTAAAATTGTATTTAAGTAGTTTGTCTTTTGCACTAGTAGTGTTGTATTGGGGGAAGGTATTCTGTCTGTAAGGTTGTCTGATTTGTATTTGTGGTTGTTTTGATGGAAAGTGTGAGTTTCTAGCTTTTCTACTTAATTCCCACTAATACTGGGTGACTTCAATAATTGTTGGTTGTAAATATACATATTGAAACTCTTTAGCAGCTAATCTCTATAAGATTAAAAACTATCCTTTATTTAGAAGGATTAATAGTTAAAATCTAAATATTCCCTCTATTTGTAAATACATTTCCTTTTCATTTTCTTGTAATGCATACCCGCAAACACACTCACACACTCTCACATACACTTTCTAACATTCTCACATATATACTAACATACACACTCACACATACACACTCACACATACACACTCACACGTACACACTCACACATACACACTCACACATACTCACATACACTTATACACTCACACATACACACTCACACATACACACTCACACATACACATACTCACATACTCACATACACTCACATGTGTATTTGTGTAAACCTGGTATTGAGGATGATTGACATGTAATGCTTGAAATCGTGACCTCAGAGGAGGATCTAAAGAACTTCCGGGATAATGAGGCACTGGAAGACCTAAAGCAACAATCCGAAAATCTTCATGAACCCTCACAAGATTAAAGGTCGCTAATTCACTTGCTGTATGGGTCTGAAATTGGGGCGAGGAAGGTCTGGAGTAGTGGTGTAGAGGGTCTAGAGTAGTGGGGGGGAGGGACTAGTGTAGTGGTGGGGAGTGACTAGTGTAGTGGTGGGGAGGGTCTACAGTAGTGGTTTAGAGGGACTGTAGTAATGGTGGGAAGGGATTAGTGTAGTGGGATTAGTGTAGTGGGATTAGTGTAGTGGGATTAGTGTAATGGGAAAGGTCTGTAGTAGTGGTGTAGAGGGTCTAGAGTAGTGGGGAGGGAGGGACTAGTGTAGTGGTGGGGAGGGACTAGTGTAGTGGTGGGGAGGGTCTACAGTAGTGGTTTAGAGGGACTGTAGTAGTGGTGGGAAGGGATTAGTGTAGTGGTGGGGTGGGAAAGGTATGTAGTAGTGGTGTAGAGGGTCTAGAGTAGTAGTGTAGAGGGAATGTAACAGTAGTGGGGAGTGTCTGGAATAGTGGGTCTTGAATAGTGGTGGATGGAGTCTGGAGTAGTGATGAGGGATGGGTCTGGTATAGTGGTAGGGAAGGTTGTGGTGAGGGTGGGATGAAAGAATTGATAATATTTATTATAAGAGACTTTAAACTTTAAGCCCGACTAATCATATAATAAAATTTAATAAATTTAGGCCAAAGATTTCCAGGTTGACCTCTAACCTCTAGCAGGAGGTCAAAACGTTCGGGTGCTACCAGATATCTGCCGTCGTTGAGTTGCATTTCATTGTTCTCGAGTAAGTTGTTAAGAAGTGGTAAAACATTACGTTCCACCTTCTCAACACCATCCAGAATCAACACTCGTCCGTTAATGGCGGCTTTCACGGCAGCCTGTATTGTAATTGGGTTTGTGGTGTTAAAAAAAACTTCTAGAAACGTTTACCAGCACCGATAAGACACCTGGTAAGACAAGATAATACCGAATGTAAAACTAATCTTTATATGATAGGATTTATTAAGTTAAGATTTTCCAGAGATAAATAAGACTTAATCTAAAAGATAAGTAAACATCTAAATTAAAACTTGATCGATGTAAATTGCAGAATTATCTTTAATTTCTCTCCTTTGCTTCAAATCACTTTCTGTTGTATCTCTAGACAGAGTTACAAATTCCACTTCTTTTTCTGTCAATTGCTGGGGATTCAAAGTGAGTGGTTAGAGTAAATAGAGAGAGAGTTGGGATGTAACAAGGAATAAGCAGGTATTAACTTACTAAGTACATAAGGATAAGGTGGCGTCTTGAGGAGCTAGGGGGTCCAATAAGAAATACATCCTGTTTCAGTAAATCTTTTTGCATGAGCCAACGAAGATTTCGATTGGTCGTAGCGGATAAGGTCGATTCAGTGAAGTTTTTGTATCCAGTTGGAACAAGTTCTCTATGTTTTGGAGTTCTAGTCGTAATGCTGAGGTCTCCAATTCTTACAATTCTACTTGCACTTGAATCACTACAGCTTCCTGTTGAGTTTAATTTCTTTATTTAAAATATTGCAATATACTCTAAATTTAAATCTTATAAAAGCATATAAGAGATAAGTTAGTGTACTTCTAATATAACTAACTTCTTAGAACATCTTGAAAGTTGATTCTTTTGTAAATGGATCGAAATCTTAACATTATAAGACTGGTCTATAATAATGATCTTTAAGTCTGATCAGTAAGACTCATCCGTAATAATAATTTGTAGGTATGGTCTGCAATAATAACTCATTGTAACTCAAAATGTCCTCAATATATTATACAGCATATTACATTTAACTTATGACCTTAATGCATGAAGTAAATATACTTATATCAAATTATCTGTGTTTGTATAAAGTATATATTACATATCTCTACATAATTCTAGTATTTATAAAATTTAGTATCTAATTAACATCCAAGATAATGTAATTGAAGTTTAAGTTATATTAATAAATATATTTTAAATTATATTCTGTTTGAAAATTGTATTAATATAAATTAATATTCATAATACAATTAATTATATATATTTTTATATTTTAGAGATTCATACTTTGATAATATAATTATAAATTAATAACACAAATACCAATACAAGTTATTATAAAGGAAGATATTATATCATCTAGAGATTATATAACTTAATATAGAAAGGTTTATTGTTAGTTATATTATTTACTTAGAAGGTACTATTATTTAATGTTTATTTGCTGTCATGGAAACCAAAATGTATATATATATATATATATATATATATCATTTTAATAAGTGAGTTGTGGGGAGTTTGTAGATCAGACAAACAATTTACAAATGTTTTATTACCTAAACCCAATGACTTTAAGGTAATTAGTAATAAGTTCTATATATAATATAATCTCAGTGTAATAAGTTCTATATATAATATACTCTCAGTGTAATAAGTTCTAGATATAATATAATCTCAGTGTAATAAGTTCTAGATATAATATAATCTCGGTGTAATAAGTTCTAGATATAATATAATCTCAGTGTAATTTATTTAATATTTAATAACTTTATAAGATTTAATATTAAAAATAAAGAATTTAAGATTCACAAATTATTCAAAAGTATTGAATTCAATTGAGCACAAAATTATTATTATTTTAATATTTTGAGTTCTCATCTTTTAATATTTCAGATTTTCCAGAATATTTGAGAAAACTGACAATTTATTGATCTCTGATTAAGTTATTGTCTAGATGATATTCTTCTATAGCTATGTAATGATAGATTGTTTGTTAGTAGCATATATCAATTATAACTACGTTTGAGACATGCGATTAGGCTACGTTAATTTCATTAGTAAGCCAATTTCTTTTACGGATGAATATTATATTAATTTTAATATATAATATTTACCTAAATTAATAAATTAATGATCACATGTGAAAAATATTAATAAAGTAGAATTTGTAAACATTTCTCAAAAAAAAGTAATTTCAACAAATAATTAGAATTAATAAATTCTAATATGGAAATTGAAATACAGACATTAGGAAATACATTTAATCAATGACTAATTCATATCAACTATACATTATATAATCATTAGCCTAATATATTTTAAAACTATTAATTAAATCAATTTATTATTTAAATACAAGCTAGCTAATGTTTATTCTAAAACCATTTAGTTTTTATTATTATTATTATTAAAGCTTATTAAATCAAAATTCACAAACATAAAATAGAAATGAATTAAAACTTAATATACCAATCAGAATTAGCATTAGTTAATATTGCTCATGATATTAGACTAGATAATATTACTATGTGGTGTATATGTTATTCAGTTGGTTTATAGAGAAATTCTAATATGTATTGAAGTAATAGTATAATTCATGATATATAAAGTATTTAAGAGTATCAATGAAGATATCATATTAGTTATTAATTTTACATATATTAGCAAATTTAGATCACATTTGGCAAAACATTTTTTAAAAGGTAGCCATGCCCGACATTACTGAATAGATTTTCTCTATTTTAATGCTTTTAATATAATTCACTATATTAATGAAAACTATTAATATATATTTGTAGTTTATTATTGACATGTAATTAATTAAGTTTATATACGTGAATATTATTTATAGGTTTGGACATATGGAATATGTAAATTTTCCACAAATATAGAAGCAGCCAAGATAGTATAACAGACTATATAAGATATGATATTACTTCCTATCGTAGTATATGAAACATGTACATTTATAAATCATGTATATATCATATTTAACACATTATAAATTGAGTGTGACAGTAATTTAATTAGTTAAACAGTTTACCTCTAGATGGTTCGGATTTCATATTGAACTTATTTATAATAGATACTTATTAAGTATATAAACAGTGATCCCCAGAAGCTTGCTTAGATCGGAGATTTCTATTAATATATTAATAAAGAAGAGAATTGTTATATATTTCTAGCCATCTTTCATACTCTGATAATCCTTACTCGGTCAAATTTGTTATTTTAATAATATATATATATTAGCAGTATATTTTAGATATCCTAGTAAATACCTACACACACATATGAGTGATCGCCGTAAATTCGTAAATAATAGCCATTGCCTGAATTCACTTATTTCATTAACTCAAACCTAAAAATAATATTCAAGTATCTAAAAAATAATTAATTTTATATTTCATCAACTAAAAATACATATTATTAGTTTTTAGAAATATAGTGAATCATATTAAAAAGCATATATAAAATAGTATGTACTATGAAAATTATACTATAATAGTATTACATATTACATGGTTTGTGATTGACGTATGTTAATTCGGCTATATTTCACATTGACGTATTTCTATTAGGCTCTATTAGACTAGACACCAATAATATAAACAATGAATTTACAATTTTATAAACTATGAATACCTTTTATAAGCAATAAAATGTTTAATAAATATCATATTAAAAAACAGATCACTACATTAAAAACGGAATATAAATAAAAATTTTTTAAATAATAAAATTTAAAATAGTATTCTTTTCTTTTAATAGGATTAAATATACAATAATTTTATTAATATATGTTAGGAATAGTTCTAAATTATAGATCTATCCAGTATTATATTCTATATATTATTCAATATTTATTTATATATATATTTATACATTTAGTAAATCGTGGATATAAGACTAGCCTATGAGATATATTCCCCATATATCTTTATGTACAATAATAAGTTTTACTTTGATCGCTATTAAATAATAAAAAAAAGATATTTCTTATGTCATTGTTGGTTATATTCAAATAAATAATTTGAATATATTTATTTTTCAAATAAAATTTAATATAATGATCATGTCAAATATAATATCTGATGAATTTTAAATGATGCTAATGTTAATGAGTGTAGCAAGAATACTCTATAACTAATCTTAGACATGTACTGATATTAGTTTGTATATTGTTTTTATGAAATATATATAATTAAGTTTATATTTTAACCAGGAAAATAATTGTATACATATATTAACAATTTGTTCCTAAAATCATATTGGAGATTCAAAATAAATATTTAAATTTACTATTTTAATTATTTTGACTTCGTAATGAATATATTGCAAGTGAATATAAATATAAAATTAATAAATAATATTAAATGATTGATATGTTATTGGGTACATTGTAAATAATATTAAATGGTTGATATGTTATTGGGTACATTGTAAATAATATTAAATGATTGATATGTTATTGGGTACATTGTAAATAATATTAAATTGTTGATATGTTATTGGGTACATTGTAAATAATATTAAATGATTGATATGTTATTGGGTACATTGTAAATAATATTAAATGGCTGATATGTTATTGGGTACATTTTAAAAGATAAAAGAATGTAAGTGTATAAAAGTAGATGAGATAAGAAGAGAGTTATAGTAGAGATAACTAGAAGATATAAGAATGCAAGTGTCTGAACAATTGTAAGTGACACCTGTCAAGAAATGAAGGTGCCAGATGCCAGACAATATCAAATGGCCACTTATGCCATTCCTTTATAGATAATAAACGTTCTCCATCAGCATGTATGGAGAAAGGCAAGTATCCCTTTGCTGTCAACATATTCACCATCTCCTGTTGAGAAAAGATCAAGTTTCAACGAGTAAATGATATCAAATGTATGGGAGAATAAATAGATCATGTTGAAGTGTATTGTATAAATAGTATAAACTGTTGATATGTCATTGGTTTAGATTAATAATTACATAACAAGTTAATAATTACATAACAATGTCTTTTTCTCTATATTATAAATTAATAATTACATAACAATGTATTTTTCTCTATATTATAAGTTAATAATTATATAATAATGTCTTTATATCTATATTTAAATATCAGTAGCAAGATCATCTTTACATTATCTTTACAAAAGAAGATTTTAACTTAAATAGATCATTTGTCTCTCAATTCTAAAGATTCTTATCCACTAATGGTTTTAAGTGAATTTGAAATAAATATTAAGTAAATATATTTTACATAAAAAGATGTGTAAATTCTTAAATTGAAATTTAGTAGAAATTCTCAAATATTAATTTTAACTTCAAAATATATTACATGCAATAAGTGGTTAAAAAAGCTCTGCAAGTTTTTAGTAGCAGAGAATAGACTTCATTTTAAATAATGCAAATAGAAATGGACACAAATTCCATAACATTTTGTTGGTTGTTTAGAATTTAAAGAATACATCTAAGCTAAGTATCATATGTACTTAGCTTAGACTAACTTGTACTATTTCTATGTCTATGTTTTGTTTCTTTGGCTGGGGATCATTAGGGTTTGTGGTGATGTCGTTTTTGAATTTCGCCATCATGCTCCACTCCATAAAGATGTAGATAACTTTAATGTTATCTAAAAGCTGCGAGGCATGAGAAAATGCCCTATGTTCAAATCCTATTCAAGTGAAATTTTTATTGGCATCGTTTGTTCATTCATTTGTTTGTTAATAAAAGTCAGGATTGTTATTTATTATCATCAGATCAATATTTCAGTGGATAGATAAAAAGAAAGGAATGAAAGTTGAAGACAATTTAATGTGAAATAAATAATAAATTAAGAATACAAAGAATGAAAGATAAATGTAGGCAATAGATAACAAAAAGTCACATTAAGGTGACATAAGTCACATTAAGGTGACATAAGTCACATTAAGGTGACATAAGTCACATTAAGGTGACATAAGTCACATAAGTCACATAAGTCACATAAGTCACATAAGTCACATAAGTCACATAAGTCACATTAAGGTGACATAAGTCACATTAAGGTGACATAAGTCACATTAAGGTGACATAAGTCACATAAGTCACATAAGTCACATAAGTCACATAAGTCACATAAGTCACATAAGTCACATAAGTCACATAAGTCACATAAGTCACATAAGTCACATAAGTCACATAAGTCACATAAGTCACATAAGTCACATAAGTCACATAAGTCACATTAAGGTGACATACAATTGAAGTTAATGAATGAAATAGAAACTTGCAGAAAATAGAACTGTAGATAATATTCAATAACATTAATTAATATGAATGTATTTATTATTTTACAAAATATAAAAAACACGTCTACAATTAGCATTACAAGAAGTGTATGACCTCCGAACCATACATATATCACATGATATCTAACATAATACAACCTTTAATATATTGCATAACCTTGAATGTCGACCTTCATGATAGCTTTAGAGAAATGGCAGGCAGAAGTTAAATCGTCCAAAGTAACCATGGAAATACGAGGTGTACAGAAGAATCTACAGCGTCCGTGTTGTGGGTAAGGTTTGATGCGGGTATCCCCTTGGTTATTTCCTGTTTGTTGAAGGGAGGTGTAAAGGGGGTGTAAAGGAGGTATAAAGTGTGGGGTGTAAAGGGGGCGTAAAGGGGGTGTAAAGGGGTGTAAAGTAGGTGTAAAGGGGGTGTAAAGGGGGTGCAAAGGGGGCATAAAGTGGTGTTTAATGGAGATATAAAAAGGGTATAGAAGGGGGCATATTAAGGATTAAGGGTTTAAAGGCATATGTGCATGATGGTGTAGAATAACAACTCAATCTTTCTTAAACACCATTGACCACTCAATCTCTCATTTGCCATCTCTCTCTGACCACCACATATCATACTGACCACCCCATATCACACTATACCTTAATGATGATACCATCTCTCACTGACCATTTAATACAAGACTGGCATTTCCGCGTGTATCAGAGATTGCATCTGTTACTATGGTAACCAGATGTTCGAGGCCCTCTAATTGTACAGCACGTGCTAGACGTAAGTAATTACGCTGCAGTGGCTCTACAGCTAGCACTTGGTGACCTTTAGGGTTAAGGTCATATAATGAGTGGGTGATAATGAGGTTAAAGGAGTTTAAAGTAGTTTGGGGTACAGTTAGTAGTGTGATAAACAGAATATGATGGGCTAAAGGTATGTATGGTTATAAATGAATTTAGGATTAGGGAAAGGGGTTAGTTAGGGAATAAGCTAGGGAATGAAAACAGTGGGGTTAGATGTCAATATATTGTAAAGATAAGAGCGATGAATAATGGAAATACATATTAAAATAGACAATGAATTCTGTTGTAATATAAGGTATAAGAGCCGGTGAATGAGGAAGAAGATGCTATAAGATAACATTGTAACTTCAGATAAATACCCATAGATGCGGAGAGAAGAGAATAGAATCCTATGTTAGCTCCGAGATCTATAATTCCTAAATCTTTATCTCGTTTAAGAAACTCCTGGAAATCTGTGAAAACATCATTTTAGAAGTAATAATTTAATATAAAAATCTTATATATATATATAAATAATAATATTACTGTTACTATTATTAAAGGCCCTAAAGATAAAACTAAAGATAAAACTAAAGATATGACCAAATTAAACTAGATAAAAACATTTAAAAGTAATTCTGATAATCATATTTATAAACTTTCAGAATTTGTGTTATATAATTGAATTAAATTGATGTAATTCTATTAGAATGGACTGCAAATATAAACACGATTGAATACCACTCTCAATATAGAGAAAACCTTTAGCTACCCTCCATTCCCATAAGCCAGTATCCGCTATGTCGTGAGATATGTATATATCATTATACTCCTCATGCAAACATATTGTAGTCCTTGGAATTGTCTTCGTGTATCTGGGATCAGTGGAGTTAGTTCAAAGTTTATCGAATACTAATCAGATTCCGTTAAGTAATCTTCTATGTAAAAATGAGTATAAAATTGAATCCGTAATTAAATATACATACCGACAGTCAAATTCCTCATTAATAGTGGTTGACATGTTAAATATAGTCAATATGTGGTCATTAATCAATTTTAATTTATGTTCAGATTTATTCTCCAAAACTGTTCAAAAATTAATTAAGCAAATAAAATTAATATTATTAAATAAATATTAGAAATTGTTAAATTGGCAATTTTATTAAAATTTATTTATCATATAATAATTATTTACCTATGAATCGAATATCACCATGGAACATAGAAATGCTATATAACACAAAGCCTATTAGCATAAGCAAGCAGATGATATGCAAGTAAGACTTCACAAAATATAAACATTTTGTAGCTAATTGGTGGAATGCCTTCGTGCAGTTTATTGTAATACTGGTTTGCCTCATCCTATAAAGTCATGGGTAAAATAGTACAAAATTCTTAGAAATTTAAATTTAATATTTGGCTCTAGGTAAAAATGTGGCAGTTTGAAATGAATTAGTATTATAATATGCCAACATGTCAACAGATGGCAGTTCAAACATTGTACTATCTAATATATATGCACTATGTATAAGTATTATACACATGTGCATTATATAATTATTATACAGAGTGCATATAAACTTTTGATTGATTATTTTATATCACAAAAACCATGTAAGTGTATGCACTACATAATCTAAATTAGTGAGATAATATATTATATTATAATAAAATGTATATAATATTATATTAAATTTATATATTTTATATATAATATATAAATTTAAAAAATATTTAACATATATCTATGCATATATTGTACCGAAAAAATAGTTTTCTATATATAAGTATATCAAATACTTATAATGATACATTATGACATACTTAAGATTACGATCGACTAACCCTTTTTCTATATTATACATTAACAAATATATTAATATAAAAACTATAACAATATTAAAACAATAATATTTAACAAAATATTTGCCTATACAAATACTTCGTATAAAATTTATAATATTTTTAATATCATATTTAAATTTTAAAAATTAAGTTTAATATCACATGATATTTAACCACGCCCAATTTTACCTTTAAATACTTTTAAAAATATTTTTTAATTTCAAATATTGTAATCTATAGTTTGTGTTTTTTTATTTAAAACTTGTATAGTAATCCTACGATATATTGTCACTGATATTATAAGATAGGAATAGTACATATTAAAATGATATTTAATTATTATTTACTTTAAAAAAGTGATATCATTTACTGG
>OZ038316.1:778752-842804 GCA_964035775.1 Osedax frankpressi | reverse complement strand
TCCCTCCCTCCCTCCCTCCCTCCCTCCCTCCCTCTCACTCATCAGATCACATACAAAAACATATTTGGCCTAATCACCCAAACCACTGGAACGAAGAGAAATTAAAGAAAGATAATTCCCTACAAGATGAACATCACTTGTTACAGCGTGGGGGTATCAGGAAGTCACATCCACGTTAGTGTCAAATTGGCTACATTCTCTTAAGTGTATAGTATACCAAATTATCTTAAGTGTACAGTGGCCTATTTACTTGTTAGTTTACTAAGGGTTTGGGTTGACTAACATCCTTACTATTTTTTATGCTCCTCATTATTTAAAAAATCTATTTTAATTAAATTTAATAATAAATATAATTTATTTATAAAAAATCTTTTTAATTGTTTTATAGATTTTTTTTATAATTAATTAATATGCTTTTCACAGAATATTTGGCGCATAAATCCACTGATTCTAAAGAATTTCCAGCCATCAATAATGAAAACTATATTGACAGTAATGAAAAAATGGAGGAAATTGGTACTCCTGATATTATCACTAATTTATCTGTCAAGAACTCTCAGGTATTATAACATAATTATGTAATTAGAATGACTACACCCTCAATAATTAAACATTAATAACACTTAATATATTATTAACGATAATATATAATATTATCTGATACCTATCTCTACGTTTAAAACTTTCTGCCTATTCATTGTGAATTTTTTTAATAGATTGACATGAAATGGATTGAAGAAAAGCAAAAAAAGTTAATGATATTCATGAAGCATCCTCCAAAACATAATGATATTATCATTCCTTATAAGGTAATATCTTATTTAATAATTGTTTTATGGTTATTAATAGTTATTATGCAGGATTTCATATTTTAATCAAATTTTATAATATCATATTCTTTTTCTTGTCTTATCATACTTACTTTATTTCTCTAATCATTATATAATTTCACTTATTATCCTTATATCGTTTAACTCATCCTTATTTTATCTAACTCATTCTTATTTATTTGAACTCATTCTTATCTTTATTTCATCATCATTATCTTCTTTCACTATACTTATCTTTTTTAACATATCCTTATCTTCTTTCATCATCTTTATCTTTTTTTAACATATCCTTATCTTATTTCATTATCCTTATCTTTTTAAACTAATCCTTATCTTGTCTCATCATTCTTATATTGTCTCATCATCCTTATCTTGTCTCATTATCCTTATCTTGTCTCATCATCCTTATCTTGTTCTACTTTTCATTAACTTGTCTCATCATCCTTATCTTGTCTCATCATCCTTATATTGTCTCATTATCCTTATCTTGTCTCATCATCCTTATATTATCTCATCATCATTATCTTGTCTCATTATTCTTATCTTGTCTCATCATCCTTATCTTGTCTCATTATTTTTATCTTGTCTCATCATCCTTATCTTGACTCATCATCCTTATATTGTCTCATCATCTTTATCTTGTCTCATCATTCTTATCTTGTATCATAATCATCATTATCTTGTCTCATCATCCTTATATTGTCTCATCATCCTTATCTTGTCTCATCATCATTATCTTGTCTCATTATTCTTATCTTGTCTCATCATCCTTATCTTGTCTCATCATCCTTATATTGTCTTGTTATTCTTATCTTGTCTCATCACCCTTATATTGTCTCATCATCCTTATCTTGTCTCATCATCCTTATATTGTCTCATTAATTTATCTTGTCTCATCATCATTATCTTGTCTCATTATTCTTATCTTGTCTCATCATCATTATCTTGTCTCATTATTCTTATCTTGTCTCATCATCATTATCTTGTCTCATCATTCTTATCTTGTATCATCATCATTATCTTGTCTCATTATTCTTATCTTGTCTCATCATCATTATCTTGTCTCATCATCCTTATCTTGTCTCATCATCCTTATCTTGTCTCATCATCATTATCTTGTCTCATTATTCTTATCTTGTCTCATCATCCTTATCTTGTCTCATCATCCTTATATTGTCTCATTATTCTTATCTTGTCTCATCACCCTTATCTTGTCTCATCATCCATATCTTGTCTCATCATCCTTATCTTGTCTCATCATCCTTAACTTGTCTCATTATCCTTATCATGTCTCATCATCCTTATCTTGTCTAACTTTTCATTATCTTGTCTCATTATTCTTATCTTCTCTCATCATCCTTATCTTGTCTAACTTTTCATTATCTTGTCTCATTCTTATCTTCTTTCATCATCCTTATCTTGTCTCATTATCCTTATCTTGTCTCATCATCCTTATCTTGTCTAACTTTTCATTATCTTGTCTCATCATCCTTATCTTGTCTCATCATCATTATCTTGTCTCATTATTCTTATCTTGTCTCATCATCCTTATCTTGTCTCATCATCCTTATCTTGTCTCATCATCCTTATCTTGTCTCATTATTCTTATCTATTCTCATCATCCTATTCCTGTCTCATAATCCTTATCTTGTCTAACTTTTCATTATCTTGTCTCATTATCCTTATCTTGTCTAACTTTTCATTATCTTGTCTCATCATCCTTATCTTGTCTCATCATCCTTATCTTGTCTCATGATCATTATCTTGTCTCATTATCCTTATCTTGTCTCATCATCCTTATATTATCTAACTTTTCATTATCTTGTCTCATCATCATTATCTTGTCTCATCATCCTTATCTTGTCTCATCATCCTTATTTAATCTCATTATCCTTATCTTGTCTCATCATCCTTATCTTGTCTAACTTTTCATTATCTTGTCTCATCATCCTTATCTTGTCTAACTTTTCATTATCTTGTCTCATCATCTTTATCTTGTCTCATCATCCTTATCTTGTCTCATTATCCTTATCTTGTCTCATAATCCTTATCTTGTCTCATTATCCTATTCCTGTTTCATAATCCTTATCTTGTCTAACTTTTCATATTCTTGTCTCATCATCCTTATCTTGTCTAACTTTTCATTATCTTGTCTCATCATCTTTATCTTGTCTCATCATCCTTATCTTGTCTCATTATCCTTATCTTGTCTCATAATCCTTATCTTGTCTCATTATCCTATTCCTGTTTCATAATCCTTATCTTGTCTAACTTTTCATTATCTTGTCTCATTATTCTTATCTTGTCTCATCATCCTTATCTTGTCTCATTATCCTTATCTTGTCTCATCATTCTTATATTCTCTCATAATCCTATCTTGTCTACATCATTGTTTTCATTGACAGGGTACTGTTCACACATATGATTTAACTCAACGTATTAGTGGACATTACGAATGTTTAAGATTAAAACTGCGACCTGATCCAATGGTCTGTTTGTATCCAGATGCTAAAGTGAGTATGTGTATTACACCAATAGAAACTATTAAGCGTCTATATTTATTAATTTAAAAATAAATTTTGACTTTTTATAACAGTAGAATTTAATTTGTTTTAATAGTTAATAAAAGCTTTACATTTAATTCAACATAATATTAATACATTATAATGTATACAGATTAGATTGTATTTCATTTTATTTTATTAGTTATTAATATTATTATTAATTAATTTATGATGTCTTGATTTAAATTTAACATCATAAACAATTCTATAAACGATTTCATCTTTGCAAAACACAACATTTTATAAACATTTGCTTAATTATTTATAATTTGCTATAACGAAGGTCTCTATGAAGACATCCCTTGCTTCAACATTATGCATTTCAAAATGTAATTGATTTAACATTAAAATTGTTCAAATTATACCAATTATTATTTTTTAAACTTAATAGTAATCTAAAGAAAACAATCAGTAATATAAAGTTTTCTTCACTGGAATCTCTAGCTTATGCCTTCTTCCTTTAGGACAATGTGATATCTTATAGCATTCGACATCATGGAATTTGGGAGCCAGATATCACAATGAATTTTATACATATTCTTCTCGGAAACAAAGACCATGGAGTGATAGATATAGGTGCAAATATAGGTAAGGATCTTTTCCCTCTCCATTTCACTTTCCCTCTTCCCCTCCCTTACCTTTTCCTCATCCCATTATGCGCTCCTAGGAGTTTATACATTAATTGGAGCCGCCATGGACAGACATGTCCTTGCAATTGAACCATATCGAGGTCATGTACATCATCTTCATAAGGCAATAAGTATTGGTTGGTTAAAAGACTGGCATTTTTTTTGACTAATTTCATTTTTAATTCATATATTTTATATCATTTATTATTTGTATGCATATTTCTTATAATTTTACATAACTTTATCATCATTCTGTGTTGTGTGTAGTATTATTAATTATATTGAATATATGGCTTATATTTCCTGTTGATACTATATCTTAAGATAATTACCATAACTATATTTAATTCTAGTTAATTCCTAAACATTAAATGTATTCTGATAATAATGTGAAATTCTATGAATGATTTAGTTGTGAAACAATTTATTTAGTTATTCATTTTTAAATCAATCACTGATGAAATTTAAAAAAATGAAATACATGTACATACCTAAACTTACTTAATAATATTATATTGATAATAATATTTATTCATTTTATTTTCTTATATATATAAAATAAATCATTTATTTTATATACTAAATTTTATAATTCAAATTTTAAAATTAGGTGGCTATAGTGATAGAGTCACATTGATAACAGATGCAATATCTGATAAGAGGAGGGATCATGTCCATTTACATTTAAACGATAAAGATAATCTAGGATCTTTGATGTTAAAAGATGGTTGCCCAAAGAGCGCACAAAAAGTTTGAGTATATAGTAATTGTTATTTGTTTATTATTAAATTAGAGATCATGTATATAATATATAGATTCATATCTGTACAGTGAACACTGTTCACTAATATTTAGCACTCTAGATCATTTTTGTACTTTTTTCAATGCAAAGTTTTGATTTGTCTTATATTTATATATCTCAAAATATATAAATAAGTTTTGTTTATATTATTTAAATATTAAATTATAAAAAATACCACATATTATTTAAATATTAAATTATAAATACCACATTAATAACCAGTTAAATATTTTGAACCTAACATATATATTATTATACAACCTAACATTATATATTTCTATTTAAAAGTATCAAATTCTATTTTTAATATTATTTTCATATAAATAAATATAATTTTTTAGAACTAATATTAAACATTTACTAGTATTATTACTATTTATATAATTGTATGTCCTATTATACTATATTAAATTTAATATAGCAATTTAAATTATGTTAATTATAAAATTAATCAAAAAAAATAATATATAGAATAATAAGTTATTAATTAATTATTGCTTTTTAACATATAGCATTAAATATATATATTGTATATATTGTACTATTATTAAATTTAAAATAAAAAGTATATTTTTTGTTATAAATACAATTTTATTAAAACTATGGATGTAAATAGGCTGAATTATACAGTAGAAACAAATATTTAGAATATTTAATAAAATAAAATTGAATTGAATGGTTTTTCTTATAACATTGTAAATATATAAAAATGGTGTTGTATTACATAAATATATATGGCTAATTGTGATTATTTATTATTTTTCAGTATACATTTGTATATTATACTGATTTATCATGTAAATTCAATTGAAATCTTATAAATATTTATAAATAATTAATTTTAAAATGAAATAATAGGAGAAATAAGAATTTATTTATTTTTCATTATAATTTCTAATTCTTATTTCTCATACATTGGATTTCTTACATTGTCCCATTATTACAAATAAACATTTGTTAATGATTCTATTTTATATTTAATTAAATATATATGACAAGCAATTCCTTGTTGTGTTCTGCATCATAGTGCACTGCACTCAGTGCTCCGTGTATACATTGTATTTACTAAAGCAATAATGTAATTATGAATGTTTTAGAAAGGAACTTGTTTCTCTTCCATCCTAATGGATGATATCACAAATATTGCTGTGAAGAGATTCCCCAAGAAAAGTGTAATTCTAAAAATAGATATCGAAGGTATTCTAACATACATTAATATTATCATAAATAAATTAAATGTATATTAAATTCAATTTATTATTGCTTTTCGAAAATAGGTCATGAGCCACAAGCCTTTATACACTCTACCTTACTCTTCGATTCACTTAATGTTACATTCATCATCATGGAATGGCATAGATTGAGATCCACTTTTATTGGACCGGAACATGAGTCACTAGAAAAATCAGCGGTTCTAAATCTCATTTGGATACTTAACTCTAGAGGTTAGGAATGTATGAGGAGAGGAGAGGAGAGGAGAGGAGAGGAGAGGAGAGGAGAGGAGAGGAGAGGAGAGGAGAGGAGAGGAGAGGAGAGGAGAGGAGAGGAGAGGAGAGGAGAGGAGAGGAGAGGAGAGGAGAGGAGAGGAGAGGTTGAGAGAGGAGAGGAGAGGAGAGGAGAGGAGAGGAGAGGAGAGGAGAGGAGAGGAGAGGAGAGGAGAGGAGAGGAGAGGAGAGGAGAGGAGAGGAGAGGAGAGGAGAGGAGAGGAGTGGAGTGGAGATGTTGGGAGAGGTTGGGAGAGGTTGGGAGAGGTTGGGAGAAGTTGGGAGAGGAGAGGAGAGGAGAGGAGAGGAGAGGAGAGGAGAGGAGAGGAGAGGAGAGGAGAGGAGAGGAGAGGAGAGGAGAGGTTGGGAGAGGAGAGGAGAGGTTGGGAGAGGAGAGGAGAGGTTGGGAGAGGAGAGGAGAGGAGAGGAGAGGAGAGGAGAGAAGACTAACTACAATTCATCAATTATAGGTTACTCTGCATATACATATAATGGTGAGAATAACTTGCGACTTCTAAATTTGCATGAGTGGTTTGGTTGGCCAGAAGATATTATCTGGAAACATGAAAATTCTCAATTATAGATAAAATATTACATGGCAATGATTATTACAATTAATATATTGTAAGATACCATTGAACTACTTTATACTAAACTACTCCTTATTAAACTACTCCTTATTAAACTACTCCATATTAAACTACTTCTTATTAAACTACTCCTTATTAAACTACTTCTTATTAAACTACTTCTTATTAAACTATTCCTTATTAAACTACTCCTTATTAAACTACTCCTTATTAAACTACTCCTTATTTACTACTCCTTATTAAACTACTTCTTATTAAACTACTCCTTATTAAACTACTTCTTATTAAACTACTCCTTATTAACTACTCATTATTAAACTACTCCATATTAAACTACTCATTATTAAACTACTCCTTATTAACTACTTCTTATTAACTACTCCTTATTAAACTATTTAATGAGATATTATTGATTAATTCCAAATATTACTATTTAATCTAGTTACTATTTATCTATTTAATAGTTACAAGTATATTATTTAGTACATTGTGATAACATTACATTTATTTTGTATATAGAAGGGATATTTTATAGATTTTAATTTTGTTAATAATAACTAATATATTTGTAGTTTTGACATAAGGTGATTACAATACACTGATTACAATGTAATTAATAAGGATTCTAATTTATCATAAACGACCTTTGGAATGATATAAAACATATTAATTCTATTGTTCTAGTCACATTCATAAATAACTTTTCACTTTACTAAATGACATTCTATTATTTTGTATGCATATTTTTAATAAAATTGTCATATGTCTGATATATCAATATATATATTCCCATATTTGCAAGATGAGAATATAAATGAGAATTTTATTGCAAGATGAGAATATAAATGAGAATGTAATGGCAAGATGAGAATATTAATGAGAATGTAATGGAAGATGAGAATATTAATGAGAATGTAATGGCAAGATGAGAATATTAATGAGAATGTAATGGCAAGATGAGAATATTAATGAGAATGTAATGGCAAGATGAGAATATTAATGAGAATGTAATGGCAAGATGAGAATATTAATGAGAATGTAATGGCAAGATGAGAATATTAATGAGAATGTAATGGCAAGATGAGAATATTAATGAGAATGTAATGGCAATAGGAGAATATTAATGAAAATGTAATGGCAATAGGAGAATATTAATGAGAATGTAATGGCAAGATGAGAATATTAATGAGAATGTAATGACAAGATGAGAATGTAATGACAAGATGAGAATATTAATGAGAATGTAATGACAAGATGAGAATGTAATGACAAGATGAGAATATTAATGAGAATGTAATGACAAGATGAGAATGTAATGACAAGATGAGAATGTAATGACAAGATGAGAATGTTAATGACAAGATGAGAATGTAATGACAAGATGAGAATATTAATGAGAATGTAATGACAAGATGAGAATATTAATGAGAATGTAATGACAAGATGAGAATGTAATGGCAAGATGAGAATGTAATGACAAGATGAGAATATTAATGAGAATGTAATGGCAAGATGAGAATATAAATGAGAATGTAATGGCTAGTTACCCTCAATCAGAAATTTATTTTAATATTTAATTTCTGAATTATAATTTTATCAATTTAATATTTACAAATAAACATTTTTTAGATTAATTACTCTTTATTATTCATTTCAATTATATATTTGGAATCTATTCAAACGAATTAATAAATATTAACATATGTTTAACCCTTTACTTCCCGCGGATTTTTGTATTTATTATAAATTTATACTATTACTCACATAACATACTTTTACAGTATCAAATAATAATAATCGATAATTATAAGTTATCATATTTTTAAAGAGAATTTAATTATCTTTTTAATGAAATTCATATTAATGATGTATAGTTAATTATTATTGATTAAATAAAATTATTTACAAAATAATATATATATTTTATACTGAATAACATAACTAATGTATATAATATCAATACATTAACTAATTATACTTTTTTTAATACCATTATATAGGTAATATAATAGCCTAACTTTTATATATAGATTGTATTTGAAAATAATTGTTATTAAAAAAGTTACGATAATTTATATTTTGGAAATTATCCAAATTATTTTTAAATTATTAGAATAATTAATACTATTAAAATCGGAATTCATATTATTGAATATTTATATTCATAAATAATATTTCTTTATATTTATTAAAAAATAATATAAATTCAATGTAAAATCATATTAAAAATAAAAATCATACATATAATATGTAATTTTTTTTAAAATTTAAATTAAAGGTTTATTTTTAATGATTATTGACTATTTAATTCCTTGTTTTCTTATTGAAATTGCAAATAAACAAATTTAAAATACAATGTATATTTTTAGATATTTTAAAATTAAACATTTTAATTACAATATTTAATTATAATTAGCATTATGAACATTTTCGAAATCCAAATAAATATTTTTACTGATACCTGTGTTTTTTTGTAATAGCTAAATAAATAAAATATAAAGCTATTTGTGTTTTTATACATTATAATAGATACATAAATTATCTGTTAATATGTGTTTATAATTTAATATTCGGATAAGTATTTATTGAGTTATAAGCATTTTAAAATGAGTATTTCAACATAAAGGTAAAGGGTTAACAAGCAAATATTGATGGTTATATTATTTTCAAATAAATTATACTCTAAATCTATGAATAGTGTAATTATATATAAAAATGATTATACATTTATTATAGTTTTATGTTTACTATTATTTTATTAGTATTTTCAATTTGTATAGATAATGATAAAGTAGCTGATATTATATAAATCATTTATTTATAATGCGGAATGCAATTTGTGAAAATATTCTTTAATAGATCATTGTTATACTATTTACAATTGATAAATTATTGTGACTGGAAAATCGACATTTATAACATATATACATTTTTTAAACTTCTAAGGAAATATTGTAATCTATTCTTCTGTAGTTGCTTCTTCTTTTGGCTTGTCATCTTCTGCTTTGGGTGATTCTTCTGTTTCTTTAGAATCTACAGCTTCTACCTCATTTTCTGCTTCTTCCTTTTTCACAGTTACAACTTCTGAAGAAATGATTACAAATTTTATATTACAATAAGAGTAGACAAATGTGCATTTAACCTTCATGAGAAATTGTGTGATAATGCTTAATTTTAATATAAATGTATATAGGTTATAATAATAATATGTTAATATAATTTATTTATTTTAGTATATACTAGGTATAAATTAGTTTTTAATCTCTCCTATGTTATAGGTTCCTTATTCTCTAGTCTTCTCTAGTCTATTTTAATTTTCTTTATCAAATAATAATTTACTGTTACCTTCATTGTTTTCTGCTACCACTTCTGATTTTGGTTCTTCTCCATCTAAAGAATTTTTTAAATTACTATGAGTTAAACAAGAAGCAAATTGAAATTGTATTTCTAAATGGTGAGACGCAATTTGTATTTTGTGTGCATACAAACACGTAATAATACGATATAGTTGGAAAGTTCAATAGTACCTTGGGATTTCGTTATTTCTTCTTGTTCTTTAGAGCTCAATTTATCTCCATCGATGTCATCTTTACCTTCTGGTTCAGCAGATTGTTCAGTTGCATCTTGACCATCAACTTGTTCGCTAGGTCCGTCTGTATTATCACCAACTTCATCGACTATAAGGTAGGAGATCGAGTAACTAATACTGCCTTAAGTTGTAGCATTGGGATGTATCTAGTCATTAACACTACATTAAATGTTATTGTGGTGTCACAAACAACATCATGAATATCGGTGTAATGTTACCAACACCACTCTATGTATCAGTGTCACAAACACCTTTAGTTATGGTAAAACTCGTTCTCAGCATTACTTTTAGTTAGTTATAAATATTGATATAGCTATTGCAACTAAATGTAAAGTTATTTAACTTACCTTTAGCTGGATCTGTTTGCTCGGATTGTTTGTCAGAGGCGTCACCTCGCTCAGCTCCCGGCTCTTTTGATTGGTTGTCTGCAGATGTCGGATCTTTTGATTGGTCATCTGTACTTGCAGCTGCGTCTTCATCAGACGATTTCAATTCGTTGTTATTATTTGAATTATCTGCGAGGTATAACATTGTAATCAACTGTTTACTTTATAACTAGTTACATTGAATAACACATCGAACAATTTACAAACTACACAATTAATTAGGATGCAACATAGAACACACCGATAATAAACAACTGACTATCTTTTGTCTGCATGTCTATAAATAGAACGGGATTGCATTAATTCACATTTTAAATGAGAAATAATACATTAAAATTGTTTTGAAAAAAATGAGCAACATCTAACAACCTCAAATAATAACAACTCATGGTCGTGATAATAACTAAATGAAATAATATGAATTGTGCACAGATCCTAGATTTCACACGAGAAATTTACTGTAAAGCATAGGACAATAATGGTACTATAGTGCAAAATAATAAGTATTTATAAGATAAGCTAGGCTCTTTACAAACGAGGAGTAGCGATGTATACAAGTGAACAAGGTATACGATAGACATTTAGAACTCACTACTATTTGAATGTGGAGAATAACTCTTCGCACTTCTCTGCAAACTTGTCATGCTCGGCTGAATACTAGTCTCACTTCGCTGCACACTTCGAACAGAACTACCTTGGAGTGAACTATTGCGAGTCTGTCTACTTAAGATAGATTTACTTATGTCTTCCTGTCCTTGCTGATCTTTCTTATTAAGAAGTAGAGTTGAAGAAGAATTCAGTTTAGAATTGCTCTTATTTTCGAGAACAGTGACCTTTGAACCTGAATCGCTACCCTTTGATCTCGTAAGGCTGATCTTCGATCCAGTATCGCCTACTTTTGAAACTCCTGTACTAGTTTTCGATATCGCAATACTGTTAGTCGCGGAGTTGATTTCATCCGAGTCAAAAATCCTGTTCTTCAACCTATCATCAAGACCCTTATTTACCTCAGATGATCTCCTGCTGGAGCGTTTGCTTGTATCCGATACATATGATGCAACTTCACTATTACGACGTCTACGATGTGAGGAACTCTTTTTAGAGTCAATTTGCAATGATTGTTTACTACCTTGTAATGATTGTTTACTTTCTTGTATTGATTGTTTACTACCTTGTAATGATTGTTTACTTTCTTGTATTGATTGTTTACTACCTTGTAATGATTGTTTACTTTCTTGTATTGATTGTTTACTTTCTTGTATTGATTGTTTACTTTCTTGTATTGATTGTTTACTTTCTTGTACTGATTGTTTACTTCCTTGTACTGATTGTTTACTTCCTTGTACTGATTGTTTACTTCCTTGTACTGATTGTTTACTTCCTTGTATTGATTGTTTACTTTCGTGTATTGATTGTTTACTGCCTTGTCCTGACTTACTTTCGTGTAATGATTGTTTACTATCTTGTATTGATTGTTTACTGCCTTTTATTGATTGTTTACTTTCTTGTAGTGATTGTTTACTTTCTTGTAGTGATTGTTTACTTTCTTGTATTGATTGTTTACTTTCTTGAATTGATTGTTTACTTTCTTGTATTGATTGTTTACTATCTTGTATTGATTGTTTACTGCCTTGTCCTGACTTACTTTCTTGTATTGATTGTTTACTATCTTGTATTGATTGTTTACTGCCTTGTGTTGATTGTTTACTGCCTTTTATTGATTGTTTACTTTCTTGTAGTGATTGTTTACTGCCTTTTATTGATTGTTTACTGCCTTGTGTTGATTGTTTACTTTCTTGAATTGATTGTTTACTTTCTTGTATTGATTGTTTACTGCCTTTTATTGATTGTTTACTGCCTTGTGTTGATTGTTTACTTTCTTGAATTGATTGTTTACTTTCTTGTATTGATTGTTTACTGCCTTTTAGTGATTGTTTACTTTCGTGTATTGATTGTTTACTTTCTTGTATTGATTGTTTACTGCCTTGTCCCGACTTACTTTCATGTACAGATTTTTGACTTCTTTGCAACGATGGTCTACTTCTATGTACAGACTGCCTGCTCCCCTGCAATGATGTACTACTTCCTTGTATAGATGGTCTACTTCTTAATGTAGCCTGGCTATCTATATCGCTATCGCGTCTAGAACGTAAGGAGTGAGATTCTGCTATCTTGGATGTAGTGGAGGTATTTTTAGATGCTGTGTCGGATGTGATGCGGCTCTTGTGAATTCTATCATCATCGTTGATTGGCTGAGAATACGTTGTAGACGAAACCGTAGAAGAACCAAAGTCTGTGTATTCTACACTCGTAGCAGAATCTGACGCGTATGATTTTGAGAAGCGAGTGTGCGATCATTAATGAATTAACTTACGGGTGTTACTGAATGATTGCGGGCGTTATTAAAATATAGAGGAAACATCATGTTAGAATTAGGATTAATTAATATAAAATGAATATATAATTTAAAAGGATTACTATAATAAAATACACCATACGTTAAAATATATAGGTAATTAAAATGTATATCATCATTATAATTATAATAATTAATCTTACAATATATTATCTTCAAATTATTGATTTTTTAATAGCTTTATATGTAATATATATAAAGCTATCAAAAATTGAATAATCTGATATAATATATATATTAAAAATAATAACACTTTAACTTTAATAACACTTTAACTAACTAGACGTTTTTAATGGTTCAACTAATCTCCTTTCTAAATGTTTAATTGATAATGGTTTTAATGTAGTCCTGATTTAACTATAAAGCATTAATCGCTAGGTGAATATAATCTGGTACAGAGAGCACTAACTGTCTGGTTGATCTTCTTTCTGGTAAACCCCCTCGATAGCAGATTCACCAAAGATTAGTTTAATATTATTCTTAACATCTGTATCATCGGATGAACCATGAACTGCATTAGCAATAGTGTCCGTGCCATACAGGGAACGAATTCTGCGTGAATCAATCGCTGGTGAGGCAGTAGTCAAGCGCTGATCAAACCATAGTGATCTACTAACGACGTGGGAATGTCACTCTTTGCATCGTCTGGATTTTTTGGACCAATCATGTTTCTCCATCCGGCAATGGCGTCTTGTTTAGTCAGTACCATACATAAAGTCTTACCGCTAGGGGAGGTAGAAGAGAGTTAATGATGTTACCTCTAGTGATAGCTACGATGAGGTCAATCTGCTAGGTTACACCCCTAATATATATATACCAACCTAGTCATGTGATTGGTGAGTTCATCAAAGCAATCCTCGTTCTTGAGATCTTTGTAGAACTCTTGGGCGATGTCCGTGGACAAGGATACATGCTTTCTAGCAGCGATGTGGAATCCAGCTTCTTTGATCTTATCAATAATCTGATCTGTGAAAGTTATATACACAAATATACTGTCTATTCACTGTACTTACTTTATAGTAATACGTTATCTCATAACGTTATCTAATATCATTGAATTCAAGTATCGTTCATTACCTCTATTCTCGTATCCATCTGGTTTTATAACTGCAAGAGTTTGTTCCTTGGGGAAGAAATATTCGATTTCAGATTTAGCTTCATCTATTGTTGCAGAACCATGAATTTGATTTAATACTTCCGACTCTTTAATTTGGTACGTGGCTCTCAAGCTGCAAATAATGAAGATGTTGACGAGTATGGGTAAAGTACTGGTTTGTGAATAAGCAAATCGTCACCCCGTTGCGTAAGCGTGTGAAGCAGTAAAGCGTGAAGTAATGTGGAATCATTACTCGCTGAACCGTGAACTAACGATTCCTTTTCTTTCTCTGCATCAACATTTTTAGGTCCTAGGATATCCCTCCAACCCTTGACCGCATCGTCTCTGGCTAGAGCTAAAGCCATTATCGGACCCTTGCACATATTTGACACCAAATTATCGAAATAAGGTTGACCTTTGTGTTCGGAATAGAAGAATTCGATCTGAGAGCGACGTTATGAAATGGTGGTTAAGAGAGTGTGATTACTAAGGATATAGACAGGGAGGGAGGATACTATTGGTGTATGACCTCCACCTACAGTAACCTGTACTGTAGGTAGTAGCATATTCAAGAAGTCTCTTGTTTCAAGCACGAGTATTGGTTAGAACCACCGAGTCGTAAAAATGTTAAAATTATATATATAGTGTACTTAAAAATAAATATAAGTTAAGGAGAAACGGAAGTGGTTTTGTTGTACAAGTCGATTTGAAATAGAATTTAGTTTGTGATAAAGGTTAATGAGATATGATTAATGATGAAGTTGATAAATGAACAGTTGTCAATGATGATTACATTAATAATATTAATTATGGGAGTGTTGACAGTGCATCATAAACCTGTTCTCGGTTCAGATTCAATGTTTTTTGCATAGCAACCACAAATCCAGCTTCTTTGATTTTATCGAGAATTTCATCTATAGATGAAAATAACAAATAATGTTATTAATATTGTAAGTTTAATACCGATTTCATTAAATATGTGTTCACAATATGTGTCGAGTGTCGTTCTACTTTCTGTGTATTGGTTATAATTCTTGATTTTTTAATTGTTAAAATAGGAAAATAATATTACCCTTCTTCGATAACAAAAGTTCTGGTCGAATCAAGGCCAAAGTTCTTTGTACTTCAGGCTTTTCGGTGACGGCTTTAGGAACTACATACCGAGGGAAGAAGAAGCCAAGCTCTCTGTCAGAAAAATCAATTATTAGTATATTACACACTTGAATTGCTATGTTTATTAACTTAGTACATAGTACATATTAATATAGTATTAAATGAATAATTTTATAAACCTGGAGGCAGTTTCGTGAGTATCGGATCCATGTAAAGCATTAAAGAAAGTTTCTTTTCCATACTTGGCTCTTAGACTATAAATCCAATAAAATTGTTATCAACAAATATAACTTTTTTAAAAATGTAACTAAATTGAAAACCCTAATAGTCACATTGATCTAATCAAAATACTAGACCTATCTGGCATACTCTCTTTAGCTTCTTCAACAGATTTTGGACCTAATAGACTCTTCCATTCGTTAATGATACCTTCTCCTGTGTTTCCTTTCGATAACACGAGCAAGATACAATGTCCAGAAGTCATGAAAGTAATCAGATCTTCATAGAATTCCTAAACAAATTCATAAGGTAATCAATATATAGTGTGTATGTTGATTACGATTGAAAAGTGATGGAGATGGAATAGTAGTTGTCAAATTAACATACGTTGAAATAACAAATTGTAGGAAATAATATAAGTGAAGTATAGTATGGTAATGGTTGTAAACCTCTCCTTCCACGTGGCTGTAGAACTCCCTTGCTTCCTCTTCGGATAAATTCCTCTCTTGTTTTTCCAGAATCTCGATTCCCATGTCTTTCATCTGCGAATATTACAAAATCTAGAGACTCGCGTTGTCCTAATGTTACTTATTAATTTATAATTTGAACAATAGAGATAACGGTATTGTGATTATTTGGCATGATCATATTCGTACAATGACTATTATAAGTAGGGTTTATTTTAATCGCAATAATGAGTTTTACATTATCCAATCAGATTCATTAGCAAACCTCCGAGATAATATCGTCAACGTGTCCTGCTTTTACAGCATCGGGTTTTATGATAGCAATTGTGATCTCCCTTTTCTTAGCTATTAAGGTCATTATTTGATTATATGAATGTGAGTTGTGTAGATATACAATGGCATGCGTGGTGCGAGGTATAAAGTTAGAACGGTAAAGTTAGAACGGTATAATAGTACGGTAAAGTTAGAACGGTATAATAGGAAGAAAGGGAGAAAATCAACATTCTCATCTGCAGATACTCCTTCTTGCTGGGGAGAAGTCGAAAATTAAAATAAATAATTCACACAATACAAAAACTGGATAATGATAAATAAAATATCTAGATGCTAATAAAACTCTATACGGTGTGATGTTACAAACGAAATAAGAATCAATGAAGTTTTTGTATAATCGTGCCTTACAACACTTGTGGAATTATTGACGGCTGATGGAAATGTTACCTTCACTAGTTGCTAACTCCGGCACTCCTTCTAAAGTTACAATCTCTCCATTTAATGAATAGACATTAGGACCTCCTTTTGGTAATATTAAGTTGCTTGAGAAATACTAATTAGTCTACACGTAAAGACTAATAATTTTAGAAAGTTTAACAGCGATATTCTGTTTACTAATAGACTGAATAAATAGATTAGATTATGAATAAGAATTGAAAAAAAACTAAATTCGTATGTTTTACAATGAGAACAAGTTAGTAACAGAAATTCTATCCGGTAAATCCATAAATATATAAGTAAGAAAGAAAACTAACTTTCTTGTCGGGTAGTGGTTGTAGTTTCCGAAGAAACTATGAAGAATGTAGTGAATTTATAGGTTGTGTAATCCTCGAAAGTGAGGAGTAAAACTAACATAAAGTATTAAATATGAAACTATAATAATTGTAAGTACATGTAATTACAATTATTATACAATTACAATTACAATCATGAAGAAATATTACTAAATACGCAAATAAAATAAAATAATAAAAAGATGCAAAATAATATAACGAGATAAATCAGAAAACAGAAATAGAATTACTAGTAATAATAGCTATCATAGAAATACTAATAAAAATAATATAAAATAATGAATCACATATAATAAATACGACTATAATGTGCATATATAAAGATTATTAGAAAATGCTTGCTAAATATAGTGTTTGTTTTATACCATCATTACGAATTAAAGTTGATTCATCATAACTCGTAGTGTAGTATTCTGTATTTATTATTAGTGTAACATTGGAAAATGTGGACTAATTGTTATATATACTTCTTGTTATTATTTATATATATTGTTATAATTCTTATATATCTAAGTATATATGGAAGTGACATATCATTTTTTTATATACCTTCTTCTTTGATTTCCGATTCCGGATCTTTATGTCTTAGATCAACAATCTGTAAATATAGATATATAGACTTTAAATTTAAACTAATAATAACCATGGTTACTATGGAATATAATTAACAATTGAAGGTATTTAAAAGGTTTTCTTATATACTATATCGATTCAATGTTGTTTAACCTCTTTACGTTCTGTAAGACCTTCTAGAACTCTGTGTTCTTGTTTTAGTTGGTCAGTAATGGTCTTCATTAGCATTGGTGCATTGGCACCTCTAACCACACTAACGAGGCACCCGGTCTGATATCATAAAGCGTTGGTTCCAATTAGAATAATATATTATTATTTATATTTATATTATTTAATATTAACCAATTCAAGAGCACAAGTATGTATTCATATATACCACTCATAATAGTTATACTATATAATTCATTGGTTGTAAATTCTACATGGAATTTAATTAAATAATAGGAATATTGATAGGTATCGATTAAAATATTGCAGATGGTTAGCTGGATTGCTACTAGCTTATAGATTATCTTGCATATGTGTAGCTAGGTTGCTACTAGATTATAGATTATATCGGATTTGTTTAGCTGGATTGCTACTAGTTTATAGATTATATTGATACGGGTAAAGCATCCGTTTAATAAATTAATTAATAAATAATACACATTGAATATTCTTGAGGTATGGTGATTTCGTCTATAATAGAAGATTATTGAACATTATTACATTTCTTTCCATTATTATAACTGGATATCTATTTTATTTATATTCAATATGAAAACCAACCGCAAAGAATAGAAAGCAAGGCTCACATTTGCCTCTGTACTCTGCAAGCCAATCTATGGTATCGGCTTTAGCCTAGAATATTCAGTTACGTTAAAAGTGTAGATCACATGTAGCGATATTAAAGATAAATAATATTTATATATAACAATGAGTGATTGTAATAAAATATAACACAAATTAAAACAATGCTACTATTACTATTTTATAACGGTGATTAAGTTACCGTAAAAATATATAGTACGAAATATGATATAAGTTGGTATATATACACATTATAAATAAGTTTATATATGTATCCATTCAATAACATTTAGACATATATATATTTATACACATATTTAAACCGTAGAGAACTTTAACATGTCATCTCCAAGTTCGTTCTTGAGTTTTCTAAAGTTTGAAATTATAGATTTGCAAGGACCACACCACTCTTGATACACGTCAACAACTGCAAATCATTGTTATTATTTAAATATAGGTTTAAATGGTAATCAACAATTTAAACAAGAGTACCGTATATAATGATATTAGAGTATGTTACTATAAGTAGGGTTAAATGTATTACACTTATCTTATGTCATAACAATTATTTACGGATATATGAATAATATATATTTCGATATATTTGTCATAAAATGATATCTAATATTTTATATACACAAATAACGATATTAATTGTGTTGTTTAATGCTTAATATATAATAAAATCAAAAGTTTATTGATCAATATTTAAATTATTAATTATAAATAAATAAGTACTAATATATATTATTAATAGTTATTCATTATTTATTATAACAGGATATTCTGATTAGTAATACAATTACCTGTGAGACCCTCCCGGCCTAACATTTCTTCAAACTCTTCTGTAGTTTCTAATTCAGATTGTAATTGTATTTCCTTTGATTTTTTAGACATATTTATATAATTCAATAATGATTATAATATAACAATATGCTTATAACATATATAATTATATCGCAAGTAATTTGCACGTAACACAATTTCATGAAATAAATGTTAATATATAAGCGGCATCACGTTTCCATGTATGTTGTCATAACAATATCACATGATTTATATTCTTAATATCATTGGTCAGAAATCATTTTATTATAATCTATTATTATTTATATTATAATTAATTTATGAATATAATTTGTGAGAGTAGCTTTTTAATTTAGATCGCTAGTTTAATTTAAATATGTTTCAAAATCAGAATAGAAAACGAAGTGTTGATATACCACTTATGTTTTACGAGTGTATCCCATATCTGAGTGACAAATTTAGAAAAGAAACAATTATATATGCTCCAGAATGTGTAAAACAATTCGATTATAGTGAAAGTATGGACTCATTTGTACTACCAGATGATAATGGTGAATATTATCAAAAGTTAGTAACTAAATACAATATTTATTATTTACCTATAGACTCTTTATATATATACTAATCTATAGAGTATTTAATAATCAGTGTTAAACCAAAGATATACACAAGGAAACATATCAATAGATATCAGATATATAACTACTATTCGATATTTGTAATGGATTACGTAAATGTATATATCCAATAGTAAATCAAATATTAAAATATGTTACTCATATTTAATAACGAGCTGGTGATAATTAGGATTTTTTACATATGATTATATTTGTTATCATTACAGTAACCCTATATTTGATTTTTTAATACGTTAATCATATTTACATTAGTCTTATAATTGATTTTTAGTACATTAATTAATTTCCTACTTATTCATTACTAATAAAAAATTAATATTCAAATGTTATAAGTATATATTTATATTATTATTTGATATTTAGTAATTAATTACCTTTCCTGTCCATTAAACATTACTATTCCAATACTATATATATAGGAAAACAAGAATTACATATTTATAAAAAATATAATTCTTGTTATGAATTTTTGGTTTCTCCTATAATTTTTAAATAATTGCTTTTATTAATGAAAAAAATATTAGATCACTATTTTACTAAAAAATGAACTTAAGTATAAGTTACCTTTAATTAATGAATTGCATACAAAACTAAATAAAATGAGCATCTGAAACTATCAGTATTACTAATTTCCTATTCGCAGTAGAACCAACGTATTACATTATTTGATATCTTACCAATGCATTCCTATAATATCATAAAACATAATCTTACTAATCTTCGACTCAGCAAAACTATTTATATAGTGTTGATTATATAGTGTATTGTATTTATATAGTGTTGATCATAATATAAGTTGAATGTACTGGCATATGATATAGGATTTTTTGTATATGCAAGAAAAACAATGGAACAAGTGTTTCAACAATGGAACAAGTAGGTATATACAATAATTTGAGTTAGAAATGAGATAGAATATAATTTCAAAATTAAATACAACTTAATTTATGTATTGAATCCTTTACTCTACCCTCTCTACGATATATTGTTATTTTAATGCTTAAATTCAAATATAGTATACATAAAGTGTTTAATAAACTAATTTAATAATAATAATCTAGAATGATGTTCAAATAACAATATTTATTGAGTTACATATTAATTTAATAAAAACATTAAAAAACGTTTAATGCAAAATATATAGTGCACAACAGAATGCAATAAATAAATGTATTCTACAATATAATACTTATATTATATTTAAATGACACAAGATTATGTTTTAATGATAAGTTACAAGTAAACTCATGGACTCGTGTTCAGTTAAAATCCGTGGACCTGTTCAAATGATTGATGACATTAGCATTAAAGATAACATTAAAGATAACAATACAAACTTTAGACTAATTTGAATAATATAAAACCTTAAGTTGATTTTCCTTTGCGAGACCGACTTTCTTCAGAAATTGGCTGATGTGTTGTCTTTGATCTCCTTGTAATTGGATCACCTCTCCATATTCGGAATGTTCTACAACAGTTCCGTTGCAAGCAAACTCCTATATTGTATAAAAGTTGTTAGTGTGAGTGCACAACTCTATCTATTACAATTGTACTCTTTGAATATATTTATTGATTTTATATTCTATCAAGATTTTTAATATACTCTAAAATTAAATATTTGGTAGTTATAGTAAAAATCAAAATAGTAAAATTTGAAAAATATTTTGTTCTGATTAATAGGAAATTAACAATCTTAATCAGATCAGAAAATTAATTTCAAATAAATATGATGTGTTTATCTAATTTATAATAAAATCGCTATTTCAATCGCAGAGTTCACTAGGCTTATTGTATTTATAGGACAGTTAGAAGTAAATTATTGATAAATCTAATCAATAATTGTTAACAATATAATTATAATAAATTATGTATTTATACTATTTTATAAAACAAATTATTTCAAAACCTAATTATCTATTAATGGATTATCTAGCTGTCAAATAATATAATGTCATCATGAGATTGCTATCAAATCATTCCAAACTTAAGTGACATTTCTTTTGTCTTATAACAAATACATTTTATTAATAATTATCAATAACTATTACACATACCTATTCATATTATACCTTATGTATATGTAATTAAATGATACTATTATAATATATATACTTATAATTTAGTTATTTTTTAAATTAGTTATTCTAGAATAAATTGATATAATAGATATTTTAAAATTACAATGGGACCAAGATTCAACAAATAGCTATTATAAACAGACAAAAGCAGATAATAGATAAACATAGAAACATTGATCACATAGATCACATACTGGATATATATAAATATATATATATATATATATACACACACATATATATATATATGTGTATATATATACATATATATATATATGTGTGTCTCAATAATTTCACATTTTTCCTTATTATTTAAAGGTAATAAATATATAGATATAGACATATAATATAGATATGATATAGTAATATGGATATGATATATAACACTAGAAATATTTATGTTATTTCAAATTATATTCAACAATTTATATACATTTATAAACTGGTTCTATCTGGTTCTATTCTACAAAGTTGCCTAATAATATTGTAATATTAATATTTTATTAAAAATATAAAATTTATGAAAATTCTAGTTTGTTGTATACCGAACATGATAATCTATAAAGTAGAACAAAAGTTAATGTTTCTAATATCGATGAAAAATAATATTCTATAAATTATAAAAATTAACATTGAAGTCACGAATGATTCACTAGATAATGAGAGAAATGCTTTGTTTCAATTGGATATCATAATCAGAATATAAAAGCAACTCCAATTGAAATCTAAATAACTAATCTATATTTAGATTTAAAAAAATTTTAAATTGATGAAATATTAATATTATTGAAAATAATAAATAATTCCGACTGATAAAATCTAATCATAATAAGATAAAATTGATACCTTTTTACAGGCTTTGACAATTTTCTTTAAATCAAAATCAGCTCTTAGCCCTTGTACTGTAGTCAGAGTTTTCCTACCATTCCTTTGTTGAATCCTTATGTGTATATGACGTTCTTCATTACCATCATTATCCTCAGCGAAAGGGTCTGAATAAAG
The DNA here is from genome assembly GCA_964035775.1 of Osedax frankpressi. NCBI lineage: Eukaryota > Metazoa > Annelida > Polychaeta > Sabellida > Siboglinidae > Osedax > Osedax frankpressi. The sequence goes on along the minus strand of OZ038316.1, from coordinate 819,665 downwards.
GATTGTAGGAGAGAAGGGGTGTGAAGAGAGCTATGCAAATATAAATTTAAATGAATACAAAATTAAAGCAGTCTTAAGCTTTTAAGTTTTATTATTTGCAAATATTGAATAAAAGAGATACATTTCCTTTATATGGTCAATTTTTAAATATTAGTCTAAATTTTGCCATTGTGGATTTTATAGCAAATTTTTATAAAGTTTATAAAGTTTAATTGTTAATAACTATTAGAATACTAACAGAAAAAGTTAATATAAATTCACTAATATTCAAAGTCTAAGTTAAATTTTTTAATTTATTACAATTGAATTTTTAGAATTTGAAGAGTAGATTAATAGATTTTTTAGAAACTAATAAAAATCAAAAAAAAATTGAACTCGAAAAATCTCTGGAGCATATTCTCAGGATTTTTTAAAATTTTATTTGATCCCATTTATATAAAAGATTTTTGGAATATTTTATGTTTTTCAATTCTATTTTTAGGTTTCAAAATAGTTAAAATTAAAAGAATATCATGTTTAAAATTTATAATTGCATAAAATGATATTAATTAACGTATGAATTCTTGATTATATATTATAGAACCTTTATTATCATATTCTATCAAAATGATCGCAATTAAAATGATTCATTTTATACAATTTAAATGCAATAAATGCATTGCTCAGATATATACGAACAGTTTAATCTATAATTAATATAATTTATTACATTTCTATTAATTTATAATATTTTACAATTCTATTGTAAACTTTATAATTCTATGATAAAAATGAAATGTAAAGGCATTAAAAGAAAAGAAATTCATAAGATACTTAATATGGATTCAGTATGATATTTGTTGTAATATTCAGTTTCCCCTATATTGACAATATGTCAATCAACATCACGTGACATATGTATAATAGTATAATAATTAATATTAGTTTAGTCTCTCTTGAATATTTTCACAGTCAGAAGTATAAAAAGAAAACGAGATAAATAATAGTAGAAATATACCAATTTTAATTATTTTACTAAAGAACATATATAATGCTTATTTATAAATTAATATATTAATCTTGAAATTCTAAAAGTTAAATACAAATTCATGAATAAACACTAAAGTTATATGCATTTGAAAATAGTAAAAAATATCATACTTTGATCTTGAATGTTTATCAATATTAGTACATTTATTTATGCCAACTTTTATTGTTTATTTTTAATCTAATAAGCAAAAAAAATTCAATATAACAAGATCAAAAAATAGTAAAATTTATAAAGTAAATATTGATATTTGAAAATTTAATTTTCGAAATTTAAAAATGTTCTAAAAAATAATAATTATATACTTTACAAATATTTTATTCAATTAATTTTGTATATAAAATTAATAATCTGAAATTTCAGCATAATCTGAATAGGAAATTTATCAATATTACGAGATTTCATTATAAATTCAATTATTTATAAAAAATAATTTTTTTCTTTATTGATTTTTGTGAATTTAGAATAATGAATATATATCCTAATGTAAACAAAATTGAACTATATTAGATAATACGCTAGACATTGTTTTGGTTAAGTTTTCAATTTAGTTAAACTACTACATTGCAATATTATTCTATTGAATATATTAAATACATATAATATATACTGTGTTCTTAGATAATTATGAATTAAACAAAATAATTATTTTTGAAATTCAAGAAATGTCTCATTGTCTAGAGAATAAAATGTAAACAAAAGCATGAGTGGGGAGGATGATTCCTGTTGCAGAATGCACTTTCAAATTATAGTTCTATATTTTGCTTAATCAAATGGTTATACCATGCAAGGATATAATTAAACTAAATATGTCAACAAACATTACACAAATCACTCGTTGTCTAAGCATGGATAAGTAATAAAACATATTGGCAAAGTAAAGAGATATCCATAATTGCAATCACAAATCATCTTTTATAATACTTATATTCAGAATTGTCCAAATGTATACGAATACTAGTGTAAGAATAATACATACTGGTAATCATGTTATGAATATAAGTACAAATATATAAACTACAATTGCTTATAGTATACTCATATTTACAGGAGTACCCTAGAGAATGCTCCATCTGGAATTAAACTATTGCAATTAATATAAAAAAAATAATTTATACATATGAATCTTCAAGCCGCGAGTTCATTTTATAAGCTAGTAAGGGATTCTGTAACCAACAGCTGGTAACAATGATGAAAAGAATTTCTAACTCCTTAGTTCAATCTACAATATTTTACAACAGATATTTTTGTTTATCTTTTACTTGAAAACAGGAAAATTAAATTGATTACTAATTAGATAAGTTAATTTATCTGATATATTGTAGTTTTTCCTTTGTATGGAGATCGTATGGCTCTTATTCAATTTTAAATTTTCTATTATCGCCTGAGTATCTATAATGAGTATCTATAACATACAAATAATATTATTTATAGATATAATAAATAAACGGTATATATTTTTAATATATTCGACATTTTAAAAAACAATTTTAAAGGACTTAAAAATGAAAATACTCGATTATCGAGAATCATAGTGTAATGGTTATAATTGAATGTATATAATTTATTATCAACTTAATAATCAAGATTATTAATTCCATGTCTTAATATATGAAACTTACTATTTAGTTGAACTCATTATTTTTGTATATTTTGTATTATATATCAAAATTAAATTTATTGACAACTATAAAATTAAATTTTATAAAAACTGATTTGATTGCATTGACCTAGCTTGACATTAATTTAAATAAATTTTGGGATAAATGTAAATTAGAACTTACCGCGAGACTGGAGGTTTTGGATAGTATTTTCTGTCATAAGATAGTGTAGACTAAATCGATAAAAAGCTATTCAATTTAATTATAAATAAAAATTGCAAAAACGCAGGAAGTAAATATTTGGAAATAAAAAAGCACTTGCTGATTTAGGTTTCCATGGAGAATATGACGCAAATAAAAATATAAACAAATATATTTATTGTTTCAAATGTTGTATGTCTAATTTTAACATCGGTAGGCTATAATTTAAGTTACCATTACTTTCAACATATACTTATTATATTTATTAAACTATTACATTAATTATTTCATAAATAATGAAATATTTACCATCACAATTATAAATTATATATGAGCGATAATATAGTATTAAATTAGTTTCGTAATACTATTTTAAACTGAACACTAATATTTGAACATTATTTATATCGTATAGGATTATCATGAGTAGATTGTATGATACAGTCGAGCCATCTGTAATTGATGATATTTTGCTTCTGAAATGTGTAGAAAACCAAGGGCCTAAAGGTGAAGCTGGTAAAATAGCAAAAGAAGAAGGAATAGATTTTGAAGATGTCATGAGTTTGAGATTAGATTTTAAAAGTTAGTTATATATATGAGAACAAATATAGTATGTTTACATATATTAAATAATATATTTATTAACGATATGTTTTAGAAAATATAAATCTAAGACAACATTTCATAAGACTAATTCCAGTTATATATAAGTTATATAGAATTTAAAATTTGAATATATTATATATTATAAATTTAATAACTGCTTTATTTGTTTATTATATTTTAGATATTTTGAAAGTTGATAATTTATGGACGTTTAAAAAATTAACTAAATTGCAATTGGATAATAACATAATCGAAAAGATCGAAGGTCTTGAAACTCTAACTAATTTGGTTTGGCTAGGTTGGTAAAAATATTTATTAATGTTGATATTAGAGAATTTATTTATAGAAAGTGCTTATATATACGATGTTTTATCACTGTTACGAGTTTTAATATAATAGGTAAAGTTAAAGAGAGTACATACATATCATAACACTACAATTACATCACCAAACAAAACTCTGTTGATTAGATTTTTGAAACTCAAATATTAAATTGAAATTAAAATTGCTTAATTAAAATGATATTTAAAAAATCGGTACCAATCTCTAATTCTTCACTACCTCTGCCGCAGATTTGTCATTTAATAACATCGAAGTAATAGAAGGACTTGACACATTAAAGAAGCTTACAGATCTCACACTTTACAACAATCGTATCTCGAGACTTGAGAACATGAACACACTCTCCGAACTGAATATCTTCTCTATCGGCAATAACAACATCACAGAACTAGATAATGTAAATTGGCCCCCTTAGAATAGTCCCAATCTATGTTTAATATAAACACCGCCCCCTTTTAATATAAGCACCGCCTCCTTTTAATATAGGCACTGCTTCCTTTTAATATAGACACTGCCTCCTTTTAATATAGGCACTGCTTCCTTTTAATATAGACACTGCCTCCTTTTAATATAGGCACCGCCTCCTTTTAATATAGGTACTGCCTCCTTTTAATATAGATACTGCCTCCTTTTAATATAGACACTGCCTCCTTTTAATATAGACACCGCCTCCTTTTAATATAGGCACTGCCTCCTTTTAATATAGACACCGCCTCCTTTTAATATAGGCACTGCCTCCTTTTAATATAGACACCGCCTCCTTTTAATATAGGCGCCGCCTCCTTTTAATATAGACACTGCCTCTTTTTAATATAGACACCGCCTCCTTTTTATTAATGTACAATATTGCGTCCCTCCTTTATTAAAGCATTACTCATCTTAACATATATTTGACCTCATTATTATCAGCCATAGTTTAATTAAAAACTAACTTAAGTATAATTACTAAAATACTTTTAAAAAGTAAAGTAACAATATATCATATGTTTCAGGAATTATAGAATATCAATTACATTTTTATTTACATTTCATTTGTCATTTTTGGCTTTTTTTTAAATTTTCTATATGATATTAATAATAACAAGTGTCTCTTTAATTGATAGATAACATTGTTATCCTAAAAGAAATTTATACACATTTATTTTCATCATATTTGTATAAATATTGTTGAATTTGTATTGATACTAATTAAAATTAGTATTAGATAAATAATTAAGTAGATAAAATATTAATAAGAATTAATATTAATTAGAATTAATATTGGTATTAATACAAATTAGTATTAATATTAATAATATTAATATTGTTACAATTTAGTAATAATATTAATAAGAATTTATATTTATATTAATTCTTATTAATATTAGTAGAACTATCTGAATTCATAAAATAAATACATTTAATTCTTAGTTCCCAAGCTAAATCATATTAGAACATGAACAATTCAATTGTATATCTTAATTGGTTATTGTAATAGGTATTTATTGATATCTAATACAATTTTTAAAGCTGTTAACATTTATAAAAACTGTGTGCGCATATATATAGTAAGCATATAATTAAATTAATTAAAAAGTAAATAATTATAAATATAATTATAAATAACCTATAATTAAATATTTAACCTTTTAATAACTATATAACAAATTCTCTAGTTTAGACCTTACAAACCCTATAACACCTATTACAAACCCTATAACACCTATTTAACCACTATAACACCCTTTAAAAACCCTATAACACCTATTTAACCACTCTAACACCTATTACAAACCCTATATAACCTATTTAACCACTATAACACCTATTTAACCACTATAACACCTATTTAACCACTATAATACCTATTACAAACCCTATAACACCTATTTAATCACTATAACACCTATTTAACCACTATAACACATATTTAACCACTATAACACCTATTACAAACCCTATAACACCTATTTAACCACTCTAACACCTATTACAAACCCTATAACACCTATTACAAACCCTATAACACCTATTTAACCACTCTAACACCTATTACAAACCCTATATAACCTATTACAAACCCTATAACACCTATTTAACCACTATAACACCTATTACAAACCCTATAACACCTATTACAAACCATATAACACCTATTTAACCACTATAACACCTATTACAAACACTATAACACCTATTACAAACCCTATAACATCTATTTAACCACTATAACACCTATTACAAACCCTATAACAGCTGTTTAACCACTATTACACCTATTACAAACACTATAACTCCTATTTAACCACTATAACACCTATTACAAACCCTATAACACCTATTACAAACCCTATAACACCTGTTTAACCACTATAACACCTATTTAACCACTATAACACCTATTTAACCACTATAATACCTATTACAAACCCTATAACACCTATTTAATCACTATAACACCTATTTAACCACTATAACACATATTTAACCACTATAACACCTATTACAAACCCTATAACACCTATTTAACCACTCTAACACCTATTACAAACCCTATAACACCTATTACAAACCCTATAACACCTATTTAACCACTCTAACACCTATTACAAACCCTATATAACCTATTACAAACCCTATAACACCTATTTAACCACTATAACACCTATTACAAACCCTATAACACCTATTACAAACCATATAACACCTATTTAACCACTATAACACCTATTACAAACACTATAACACCTATTACAAACCCTATAACATCTATTTAACCACTATAACACCTATTACAAACCCTATAACATCTGTTTAACCACTATTACACCTATTACAAACACTATAACTCCTATTTAACCACTATAACACCTATTACAAACCCTATAACACCTATTACAAACCCTATAACACCTGTTTAACCACTATAACACCTATTACAAACCCTATAACACCTATTTAACCACTATAACACCTATTACAAACCCTATAACACCTATTACAAACCCTATACCACCTATTTAACCACTATAACACCTATTACAAACCCTATAACATCTGTTTAACCACTATAACACCTATTACAAACCCTATAACACCTATTAACCACTATAACACCTATTACAAACCCTATAACACCTATTTAACCACTATAACACCTGTTTAACACCTATTACAAACCCTATAACACCTATTTAACCACTATAACACCTATTACAAACCCTATAACATCTATTTAACCACTATAACACCTATTACAAACCCTATGACACCTATTTAACCACTATAACACCTATTACAAACCCTATAACACCTATTACAAACCCTATAACACCTATTTAACCACTATAACACCTATTACAAACCCTATAACATTATTTAACCACTATAACACCTAGTACAAACCCTATGACATCTATTCATTAATTCTTATTTATTATTTACTAATTGTCCATTGTAGATTAATTACTTGCGTCGATTCCGGAAGCTTCAGACATTGCATATTACTGGAAACCCTATTTGTGAGACAAGAGAATGTAATCTCTATGTGTTGGCATATCTCCAAACTCTCCATTATCTCGACTACAGACTCAATGACGAGTCGGAGGTTTCTATCCCTCGATAATAAATTCACTCTCAACAAATATACTTCATGCTTGTTTAAATACTCAACAGAAAGCAGAAGCTTTCATTAAGTATGATATCGCAATTCAAGAAATGCAGCATGATGAGAAAATTGCTTTAAGGAAGTCTGAAGAAGATGTAATAACTAAAGCAGAAAATTCTCGAAATAAGGTGTTTTTTTGTCTAATTCACCAAACTATCTTATCGCTCAATACTTATCTTAGATAATCAAATTAGATCATTTAGAATATATTAGATATAATAGTTTAATTTAAAATGTTATCTATCATTTGAATTAAGCTCAGGATATTTATTGAAAGCAAATTATAAGCAAGTCTCCCTTCTCATGATTTTACTGCTTCCACTTTCACAATTAAACGACCTTCTACGACCTCAGAGTGCCTTCGTGGAGAATCTTAATGGACATCACTTGTTTAACAAAATGTATAAAGATGATGTGGAAGGCTTAAAACTCAATAAAATGCCTGGAGTTGATGAAATGCTTGTCTTGTAAGTTTTTCAGATGTAATCATTTTACCACGACACATAATCATTCCACACTTACTCAGACGTCGACATAATTCTTTCTTTTGAACAACTTCAGGTTCCAGGATAGATTTACTAACGTATGCATACAGACTTTTGAGTATGGATTGTCTAAATACGATGAGCGCACTCTTGAGGTGAATGCTTTCAAGGAATGTCTAGAGGATGCTAAAGATGAAAACAGGAAGTTGGGAGTAGATAAAATCAGCATATTCCTCAAGTATAAAACACGGGTTTAAAACATGAAAGATTGTTAAAGTTTTATTGAAATTAGAAACTACTGATTTTATATTTATTGACGATCACCAGGTTTGGTCAGAGCTTGCGAATGCTGGAGATTCCAAACACCAGGAGGTGTTGGTCAACGAGTACAATGTTAAAGCAACTGAACTCTGGGACAATTTAATGGAAATTGAAATGCAATTAGTGGACCAATTAGAGGTAAATGATGCATTGTCCAGTTAAAGTATTATCTAGTTAAAGCAATGTCTAGTTAAAGCATTGTCTAGTTAAAGAATTGTCTAGATAAAGTATTGTCTAAACAAATCATTGTCTAGTCATTAATTAAGAGAGATCATATTTACCTTCTTCACCTGTTTGCAGGATTCTATTAAAGACTTTGAGCGTAACTTGTCTGATATGGTGAGTGCATTTGTAGAGTTTGTTCAAGGTCAGTTCACGCAGTGTCGTGACCTTGAAACACAACACCACGAGAAGTTATTAGAGTTAGCCATCATTAATCTTGAGAAGGTGGTAAAAAACGAATGTGACGATGAAATGCAAGATGATTTGAGAGATGTTAGTGATGGATATAAGGAGTAGATAGTGATGGTGTTAGTGGTAGAGATAATGGTGGAGATAGTGGTGGAGATAGTGGTGGAGATAGTGGTGGAGATAGTGGTGGAGATAGTGGTGGAGATAGTGGTGGAGATAGTGGTGGAGATAGTCTATGAGATAGTAGTGTAGATAATGGTGGAGATAGTGGTGGAGATAGTAGTGGAGATAGTGGTGGAGATTGTGGTGGAGATTGTGGTGGAAATATTGGTGGAGATAGTGGTGGAGATAATGGTGGAGACAGTGGTGGATTTAGTGGTGGATATAGTAATGGAGATAGTCTTTGAGATAGTAGTGTAGATAATGGTGGAGATAGTGGTGGAGGTAGTGGTGGAGGTAGTGGTGGAGGTAGTGGTGGAGGTAGTGGTAGTGATGGTGGTGGAGGTAGTGGTAGTGATGGTGGTGGTGTTGGTGGTGGTATTGGTGGTGGAGTTGGTGGTGGAGGTAAAGATACATTTACTTAACAATACTGTCATTCTACACATAGGCCCATCATATAACCACGCCCACTTCCCTTCCTAGTTGTTTATTGATAAAGATACCCTTATCAACGCTGTTTCCTCCTCTCATGACGTCCATTTATTGAAAATGGATAATCGGGAAGATTCAATTGTGACTTCTATCAATGATTGGCTAAAGAACTTACTGAATACCATCCACAACAATGAAGAGGTTTGAATATGGGTGAGGGCAAGGTGAGGGCAAGGTGAGAGAATGATGAGTGCAAGGTGAGGTCAGTAAGGGCAGGGTGAGGTCAGTGAGGGCAGGTTGAGGTCAATGAGGGCATGGTGAGGTCAGTGAGGGCAATGTGAGGGCAAGATGAGGGCAAGGTGAGGGCAAGGTGAGGGCAAGGTGAGGGCAAGGTGAGGGCAAGGTGAGGGCAAGGTGAGGGCAAGGTGAGGGCAAGGTGAGGGCAAGGTGAGGGCAAGGTGAGGGCAGAGTGAGGGCAGAGTGAGGGCAAGGTGAGGGCAGAGTGAGGGCAAGGTGAGGGCAAGGTGAGGGCTAGGTGAGGGCAAGGTGAGGGCAGGGTGAGGGCAAAGTGAGGGCAAGGTGAGGGCAAGGTAAGGGCAGGAATAGGGCAAGGTGAAGGCAAGGTGAGGGCAAGGTAAGGGCAGGAGAGGGCAAGGTAAGGGCAGGATGAGAGCAAGGTGAGGGCAAGGTGAGGGCAAGGTGAGGGCAAGGTGAGGGCAAGGTGAGGGCAGTGAGGGCAAGGTAAGGGTAGGATGAGGGCAAGGTGAGGGCAGGGTGAAGGCAAGGTGAGGGCAAGGTGAGGGCAAGGTGAGGGCAGGGTGAGGGTAAGGTGAGGGCAAGGTGAGGGCAAGGTAAGAGCAGGATGAGGGCAAGGTGAGGGCAGGGTGAAGGCAAGGTGAGGGCAAGGTGAGGGCAAGGTGAGGGCAAGGTGAGGGCAGGGTGAGGGTAGAGTGAGGGTAGAGTGAGGACAAAGTGACAATAGAATATATTGTTTTAATATTATCAAATCATATTTGAACATTATTTATTTACAATATGAGATATAATTTAATATAACAATGCTTTTCATTGTGCTGATGATATCTATCTATAAATACTATCAATTTATTGTTATATGCAATACTTGAAGTAAATAAAGTGATAAGAGATACAATATATGATGCAATACTTGAACCCTCTAGATAACAAGAAATCGAGCAAGAGTCATTGAGATCTGTAATCTGGTCGATCACTTGAGAGAAGAAATTGACGCGTTGGATTCTTAAAGGTCACTCAGGGTCAAACAGACATCTGTATGAAAACATCAAATAGCTTTTTAATTGAAAAAAACTGAAGTATTATATTCCATATTTAAATTATAATTTAAATTCATATTATGTAATAGTATTATGTAAATATCTGATTCGAATAAAAAAAATTAATAAATAGATTGCAAATTGTTTTTATTTATGATTTAGTGATTTTGTGTACAAATTATTGTAAATCTTCTTTATTAGGTTCTACATTAGGTTCTTCATTAAGTTCTTTATTTAGTTCTTTATTAGCTTCTCTAAGATTGCTGGAAGTGCTTGTGATGTTAATATTGTCTGAGGGGTTATTTTCATTGGAATAGTTAATATCGGTGGTAGAGTAGTTATTTGGAGGATTAGTGTCAGTTGGAGGATTAGTGTCAGTTTGATCATTAGTTCCAGTTGAAGGATTAGTGCCAGTTTGATGATTAGTATCAGTATGATAATTAGTGCCAGTTGGAGGATTAGTGTCAGTTAGAGGATTAGTGTCAGTTTGATGATTAGTTCCAGTTTGATGATTAGTGTCAGTTTGATAATTAGTGTCAGTTTGATGATTAGTGCCAGTTGGAGAATTAGTGTTAGTTATAGGATTAGTGTCATTTGGAGGATTAGTGTCAGTTTGATGATTAGTGCCAGTTAGAGAATTTGTGTTAGTTGGAGGATTAGTGTTAGTTTGATGATTTGTGTCAGTTTGATAATTAGTGCCAGTTTGATGATTAGTGCCAGTTGGAGAATTTGTGTTAGTTGGAGGATTAGTGTCAGTTTGATGATTAGTGTCAGTTTGATGATTAGTGCCAGTTGGAGGATTAGTGTCAGTTGGAGGATTAGTGTCAGTTTGATAATTAGTGCCAGTTTGATGATTAGTGCCAGTTGGATGATTAGTGTCAGTTGGAGGATTAGTGTCAGTTTGATAATTAGTGCCAGTTTGGTGATTAGTGCCAGTTGGAGAATTTGTGTTAGTTGGAGGATTAGTGTCTGTTTGATGATTAGTGTCAGTTTGATGATTAGTACCAGTTGGAGTATTAGTGTCAGTTTGATGATTAGTGCCAGTTTGAGGATTACTGTCAGTTGGAGGATTATTGTCAGTTTGATGATTACTTCCAGTTGGAGGATTAGTGCCAGTTGGAGGATTAGTATCAGTTTGAGGTTTAGGAATGGTAGAAAGGTTAGTATCATTGGAAGGGTTTGTGTCAATTAATTTTATCTCTCGCCAGGCTTTACTTCCATCGTCTGGGCTAAGCCACTTCCTGGATGGTGGTTTATAAGATTTGATAACAGCTTTGTCCATCTTACTATGGACTATGTCTCCAACGTTGACCACTGAAACACGATTCTGACCTCTTATTGACCACTCGACTAGTTTGTCTGGAGTCGAATTCACAAGTATGGCCTATATTTGATGTGATTAGATAATTGTTGTCTTTGCGTGTGGAGTGTGGAGTTCCATTAAGAGCCGTGAAGATTTGGGAATGTTCAACACAGTAATAAGATGTTTATATCAGGTTTATAAATAGTGGAGTGTGTTGGATACAATTAGATGGTGGTATTATATTGAATACTCTTCAAATTATTACATTATTAATTGATATAATGATATTATTTTATATAATTAGTATTAATTTATAATCAATGTTACTTTATATCGAAATTATTAATAATAAAACAAATTCTAAAAAATCGTTTACCTTAGATCGGTCAGTGACCATGTTATTTATTTTTGCATACTCGAGTCCAATCTTAGCTATACCGTATTGAGTCTTTGATACTGGTGTGCCATCAGTGGAGTGTATATTTAAATCATCCAGGGTTTCTATGAGATCGTATGAGCTAGGCTGGTGATTAGTTTATAGAGCGATCTCAAAGTCAAACATTTGTACATATGGAATTCATTCTAAAAATATTGCTCAATATATTAATATTATATAATGTATTAAATTTGATTTTATTATTATATAATCTATGTTAATATATAAACTATATCATAATACCTACAAAACCATATTATAAACAATATAATGTATACTAGTAAAACATTAATGTTTTAGATTAAAATATCAAGGTAGATAAGTGAAAAAAATAAATAGAAAGATAGTTGATAAATACTAAATAGGAAAGAAGAATTTGCAGACATAATACTAACCAATTGTCCATCGCTTACTAATATGGGGACCAAAGACCATCTCAGACCTAGTTGCCTAGCAACAGATGTAGCATCAGTTAAAACAATAACAGGACACAACGGACGGTACGATGCAATGGCACGGGCGATAAAACCATCTTCTGTTATTACTAGTGGCATGGGTTAGTAAAAGATAAGAGAGAGCACTAGATAGAAAGAAAGTGAGAGAAAATAGAGAATGATATATATATATATACATATATATATATATATATATATATATATATATATATATATATATATTACTAAGAAAGGTAGTATTAAGACACTATCATGTATAATTTAAACTTGTTTTTCTTCTAGATAACGTAAATGTACAGATTATTCAAGAACATACTAGATAAGATAATATATTAATACCAGGTATTCTAATCTATTTTTACCTGCATATCGATATAACTATCTCGAATGATCATATTGACAATATATATATATATATATATATATATATATATATATATATATATTTATATATATATTCTATAAATAAGATATGGACATTGGCACAGTTCATAAATAAGATATCTTGGACCAAATCCAAAAGCTTTTAGGTTACAATTTAATCTATTTGGAATCTGGAAGAACCTTTTTCTTAATAATATAATCATTATTAATTTATTATCAATTGTTTATTTATGTTTTATATAAATATTTTATCTGAACATCATCTTTATACTATTTTTTATTTTTAGATTTTAATATTTTCATCATTTTTTATCGTATATCCTTAATTTTACATTTTATCTGGTATTTATGAATTCATTTTAAATTATGAAGTTCACTACAGATTAAACATTACAAGTTGAATTGAACTTTACAATATGTTATGTATTATACACCATAGTATATATATATATATATATATATATATATATATATATATATATATATATATATATATATATATATATTTATGAGTGTGTGTGTGTATATGTTTGTATGTGTGTATGTGTGTTGTGTATGTATGTGTGTGTATGTGTGTATGTGTGCGTATGTGTGTGTATGTGCGTTGTGTGTGTTTATGTATGTATGTATGTGTGTGTTGTGTATGTGAGTGTGTGTGTAAATGTGTGTATGTGTGTGTGTTGTGTATGTGAGTGTGTGTATATATGTGTGTGTGTATCAAATCTTCTTTAATTGTATAAGTCCTTCTAGGGACTATTCTATGGAATAAATAATTTATGTTGTATTTTTCCTTTGCTAAATTATATGCTAGAATATTTGTTGTAGTTAAGTTGTAGTTCTATCTTAAAGGCTATACTCACGATATTATTTAGTATAGTATTTATTTATATCACATATCTAGCAATATGATTCATTAGCATTTCTTATAATCGGTTAGATGCTCGATTATATATAGTCAGAGAGAGGAAACCATCCTGCCTAATATTTCTATTTGGGTTTATATCAAACTCATGGTATTGAAAAAATATTCTGGATTATATGATCTGTCAGAAGGAGGGCAGCGAATAAATTATAAAGATAAGAGGAATGTAATGGAACATACTTGACCAGTATGTATTAATAATAGTATTAATAATATAGTATTAATAATAGCTCCTTTATTGCTTCCTAGATTCTGATAACTAAGTTTCTAGTAGGTATATATGTTCCTGGATTATTTTTATTTATAAATTGCAGAAAACCTTTGTTCAAATTGGATTTAATTATTAGTAGTTACCATATTTATTATCATATTTAAAATATTTCTGGAATATGCACATTTAATGGTTTATTTGTATCACCATTATTTTAATTATGAATGTTTAATATTAATTTTCCAATTTTTAGAGATCTTAATTCTATACATGGCTTCAGCTATAGTCTTAAGGATATTTATAAGTTTTAAGTTAATAATCTCAATCCTGTAATTTCTAGGAAAATAATTAATAGATTTCCTAGTAATTATTTCAGATTATATAAACACTTATAAGGAGGTAGAGAGGGGTAAGGGAGGGATGGATATATATATACATACATATATATATATATATATATATATATATATATAAGTATATATATATATAAGTATATATGTATATATATATATATATATATATATATATATATATATAAGTATATATATATATATATATATATAAGTATATATATATATATAAGTATATATGTATATATAAGGTTTCAACCTACTATGATGCTAGCACCACAACACATCGCCTCATTAACTGCTTGGATAGCAATGCTGTGACCTTCAGAAACGGGAAATTGTACATCCTTTACCAATTGTGCAAACAACTGAATGATTAATATAATTAAGGGTGAGAAGAATTTATAAACGCTATCTACCAATTGATGAGTCAAGGGTCAATAATACACTTTACATGGCATGATACGTTATTTCTACTATCATGTCAGTTGTAGTATCATGCCAGTTCTACTATCTATTACAGGGTTCTACTCCTTATCTAAACAAATTCGTGGTATAATAACTAAATAACTAAATAACTAAACAACTAAATAACTAAATAACTAAATAACTAAATAACTAAATAACTAAATAACTAAATAACTAAATAACTAAATAACTAAATAACTAAATAACTAAATAACTAAATAACTAAATAACTAAATAACTAAATAACTAAATAACTAAATAACTAAATAACTAAATAACTAAATAACTAAATAACTAAATAACTAAATAACTAAATAACTAAATAACTAAATAACTAAATAACTAAATAACTAAATAACTAAATAACTAAATAACTAAATAACTAAATAACTAAATAACTAAATAACTAAATAACTAAATAACTAAATAACTAAATTACTAAATAACTAAATAACTAAATAACTAAATAACTAAATAACTAAATAACTAAATAACTAAATAACTAAATAACTAAATAACTAAATAACTAAATAACTAAATATTTAAATAACTAATAAACTAAATAACTAAATAACTAAATAACTAAATAACTAAATAACTAAATAACCAAATAACTAAATAACTAAATAACTAAATAACTAAATAACTAAATAACTAAATAACTAAATAACTAAATAACTAAATAACTAAATAGGTAAATAACTAAATAACTAAATAACTAAATAACTAACTAACTAACTAACTACATAACTAAATAACTAAATAACTAAATAACTAAATAACTAAATAACTAAATAACTAAATAACTAAATAACTAAATAACTAAATAACTAAATAACTAAATAACTAAATAACTAAATAACTAAATAACTAAATAACTAAATAACTAAATAACTAAATAACTAAATAACTAAATAACTAAATAACTAAATAACTAAATAACTAAATAACTAAATAACTAAATAACTAAATAACTAAATAACTAAATAACTAAATAACTAAATAACTAAATAACTAAATAACTAAATTACTAAATTACTAAATAACTAAATAACTTAATAACTAATTAACTAAATAATTAAATAACTAAATAACTAAATAACTAAATAACTTAATAACTAAATAACTAATTAACTAAATAATTAAATAACTAAATAATTAAATAACTAAATAACTAAATAACAGTAGAATGGAATGAAGAGATTGATTATTTCAATTACAAAATAACTATATTTAGTGAATTCGATTCAATTGACCTGTTTATAGTAAATCGATGATTCGGACCATATAGCAATCCTCTTCGCTTGCTTCACAACACTAATACAGTTATTACTATTACTCACTTCACTAGTTATCATGATACCATCTGCTCCATCGCATATAGAGTTAGCGATGTCATTGACATCCCCTCTACTTGGCATGTTCTGTATTAAATAGGGTTTGTTTATCATTCAGCATGAGTAATATGTTGTGTACGAATTGCGGTGTATATTAACCAATGAGTGGTTTGTGAAGTGTGGTGTGTGGTATGCGGTGTGTTGTATATGAAGTGTGGTGCGTGGTGTGTTGTATGTGGAGTGTGGTGTGTGGTGTGTTGTATGTTGTATTTGGAGTGTAGTGTGTAGTGCGTTGCATGTGGAGTGTGGTGTGTGGTGTGTGTGTGTGGCGTGTGGAAATCTAACAATATTTATTTTATATTATCACAATAATATTGGAAATAATTGTAGAAGGTTTGTAAATATATGTATTATATAATAACTAAGAAATAAAATTATAAAAATAATTAATTATACAAATAGTAAACAAAGATAATTCCTCCCATAATTTGTAAAGTAAATTTTACATATACTTGTCAATCATATTTATAGGTAAATGCAGGGGATATTGAGTTATATAATATAACAGTGTGAAATGGAGTTTGAAGGAATTGCATTCCGGATGGTTATACGATTACTATAGAAATTGAGGTCTAACTATGAACTATAATGAAATTAAACTATATTTTGCCTACCTAATATTAAAATGTATTATTTGTATTTTGTTTTAATTTACAATAAAACAGATATTTATATTTTACAAAATGAAATCATTTATAATTGTGGAATCGTCTAAGATATATTGCAATGGATTACCAGAAATGTATGTAACACATAAGTCTTGGTTAGGCGAAAAACAGATGTTAGTGAATTTTTAAAACTAGAATAACCAAAATTAATAAAGTAACCTAATTTAGAATAAGTAGTATATAATCCTAATTGGAATACAACAATATATTTCAATTCCAATATTCTAATATATTTTTAAAAATTACAGGATCTATATAATATACTTTACCCAGCTAGTAATTATCACGAACATTTAGTAAAAGCTACTAAACATAATAAATTAACGTGGAAAAAGGACACCGTAAGAATTCTGACATACCGAGGTAAAATGCTCTTGTTAATTTAACTATTGATATAATATTAATCATTAGTATTAATATATATATTTTTCATAACTTATTTGAAATCATATCTTTTAGAATTGTATCTGTATTACATTTGATTTATAAATAATTATATTAATATAATTTTTTCATAAATAAAATTATTTATTAATATAATGATATAACTTATATATTAATTAATAATTTCATTCAAACTAAAAAGATACAATAAAGTCTGCAAACATTACCTTGGACAATTTAACTGAAACAACGGATATAGAAGAAAACGAAGTTACACCCAAGAAAAAAAAGAGTTATTCATTATACAAATTGTATATATATTCTAATTATTTAAAAAATATATTCTTATCTATAGCTTATTTTTATATAATATAAATAATGTCACATTTATTATAATTATTAATTAAATTATTTTTCTATTTAGATGCTATTTAGAATCTGTAATTAGACCACATTAAATTACCCACATACATGATGAGTCACTCTTATAATATGTGAACATATTAAATTAAGTTATTTCATGATTCTGTAAATTTACTTATATTCTGCGAACTGAAAACTTATTTTAATTAAATTATTTAAACAAATTTTAGAATATGTTTTAATAATTTTTAAATAAAAAAAACTTAATTTCTGTACATACAAAATATTAACTAAAAAACTCCAAATAAATTTATATATTATATGAGAAAATACAGATCATTAATCTATATAAAAATATTTAATTTAAGGAAAATAAATACAATAATAGAATCATTAGAATTCATAAATAGGCAAATGTAGTTCTAAACAAATATGAATAACAACTATTTTATATAATATTTATTTTGATTAGTATAATTTAATTACACATATTAATTATTCAATTACAGAAGCATGTAAATCTTCATTTAATGTTAAATGTAGTTTGGGTGTAATTCTGAAAGAGACCGTTAGGAAGGTTAATAGAGTTAGAAAGTCTACTGGAGAATTAATCTCAGGTTAAAAGTAATTAAATGTTAGTGTGGATATTAATATATGTACTATTAATATATGTACTGTACTTATCTGTCCATGAATTAAAAAACCTGTCATGTAATTATATTATAATAATTATATTATATTATAATAATATATGTATTGTATATTTGCAATACCTGAAATCATAATTGCATTGTATATAATTAATCGGGCTATCGTATTTTAAATTTAGTTTTCATAACATTTGTATTATTGTTATTCAAATTAATTTACATATATAAAATTTTGAATTATAATGATACTAAAAAATTATATCTCATGATTTTTTATAATATATATAATATTAACAATTATTTATTTATAAAATATTTTACAGTTGAAAATGAAGATCCGTGTAAATCCAAAAATATTGATAGCGAAAACGAAGATGATATTTGTTAGGTGTTGTAATCCAAATGAATATTATGAATATATTATAATCTATGTTTATTACATTTTTATTTTTGTTTTATAAATTTATAAATTGTATATAATTATATCTACATTTATTTGCAGAGGTTTTTAGTTGGAAAAAACCAGGGTTTTTTGCAACCTAAATAAACCTTAGTTTATTTATAGGAGTTTTTATGATGGAAAAAACCAGGGTTTTTCAACATAAATAAACCTTAGTTTATTTATAGGGGTTTTTAGGTTGGAAAAAACCAGGATTTTTCGCAACCTAAATAAACCTTAGTTTATTTATAGGGGTTTTTTGCAACCTAAATAAACCTTAGTTTATAAGGGGTTTATTTATAGGATTTTTAGGTTGGAAAAAACCAGGGTTTTTCAACCTAAATAAACCTTAGTTTATTTATAGGGGTTTTTAGGTTGGAAAAAACCAGGATTTTTCGCAACCTAAATAAACCTTAGTTTATTTATAGGGGTTTTTTGCAACCTAAATAAACCTTAGTTTATTTATATGGGTTTTTTGCAACCTAAATAAACCTTAGTTTATAAGGGGTTTATTTATTGGATTTTTAGGTTGGAAAAAACCAGTTTAAAAGTGCTCACAAAAACCCTATTTTTGAAACGTTGCAAAGCCTACCAATAAACCTGGTTTCTGAAACTACATTTTGGTTTATTGGGTTCGGATGATGTTACTATGATAGTAGCGTAACTATGGTGATTAAGTTGCTATGGTGATGATATATGTAGTATGTGCTTTAGATTATGCTATGCTATTCAGTGTGCTTTAGATTTAGACTATGCTATTCAATGAATCAATATATCAGATTCTAAATAGTAAGTGTCCAGTTAAGCGCCTAAGTACTTTACTACACATTAAGTATATGCGATTTGTAAATGAAAAGTCATAAGTTACAACATTCTCAAGGACGTAGAGTGATTAGAATTGTATTGGTATTGAGCTAGATTTTTTCTTTTATTGAAAAGCAAATACATTAATCTTACATTTGTTAACTGCGATTTATAGAATCTGAATCGAAAGAATTTTATATTTCTCGTAATGATATATAATATTAATATTAAGGAGGTTTTAGCGCCATCAGATAAATGAATACGAGATTGACATGAAATTCATTGATATATATCAAAAAAGACTCGGGCCTAAATATCATTGAGATATACAAGAAGAAAATATTTTATTTTAGTATTATTTTATATTCAAACATGTTAGGTTCTAGCATCAAGATAACATTGTATCCACTCAATAATATATAGTAGCACATATGATTCTAGATTTTATAAAAAAAGACGATTATGACATACTAATTATATATTTTATATGTTTTTTACGAAGTCAATATAAAAAGATATTTGATAGTTTAGAGCTAATCTAACTGGGAGATTCCTAAATTAGTCAGATATTGCATTAGTTAATGGCATAGTATTTATTCGAGGAACAATGACATTATTGATAAAAGTAATATAACTATAAACGTAATGTTTCTATTAAAAATCTATTACTGATTCAAAAAATACATGAAATGATTAAAGATAAGTATTATATCAATACAAAACTTATTATTGCAAACACACAATTATAACAGAACAATTATAAACAGAATGAATCCAATAATTTACTAAATTACCTAACAAATATACCAATAAAAATTACTTACACATTATAAACATGTTTATATATATATAACTATAGTCAAGTTAAATCAAATGCATTTAGATATATTGATTTAAATATAATTACCATTAGGATTTATATGCACATATGATTAATATACACAGGATTATCAAAGATTAATTTAAATATAAATAGTTATTTAACTACAGAGAAATTACAAATTATTTACTTACTTCAAAGTAAAAATTGACATCATTTAATTACTGGCTAGATGAATTTAATAAGGAAATATTATTATTTATTAAATATTACAACTATACGTAACAAACAACGTAAACGAGGTAGTGGTACTTTTATATACATCAAAGAGAATGTTATGTTTTATTATCCTTGTTAAACTATAACGAATTAATTGATATGTTCAACATTACATTACTAGTTCTAAGAATATATTAGAAAGCTGCATCTACACATATTATGAATTTTATACTATAGTACCTATAGGTATGCAATTATCTTATAAAATAATACTATATTTGAGATTATATTTACTATTAATAAGTATATACCAATATATACCAATATGTACCAATATATACCAATATATACCAATATATACCAATATATACCAATATATACCAATATATACCAATATATACCAATATATACCAATATATACCAATATATACCAATATATACCAATATATACCAATATATACCAATATATACCAATATATACCAATATATACCAATATATACCAATATATACCAATATATACCAATATATACCAATATATACCAATATATACCAATATATACCAATATATACCAATATATACCAATATATACCAATATATACCAATATATACCAATATATACCAATATATACCAATATATACCAATATATACCAATATATACCAATATATACCAAAATATACCAATATATACCAAAATATAGAAATACATAACAATATATACCAATATATACAAATATATACCAATATATACCAATATATACAAATATATACCAATATATACCAATATATACCAATATATACCAATATATACCAATATATACCAATATATACCAATATATACCAATATATACCAATATATACCAATATATACCAATATATACCAATATATACCAATATATACTAATATATACCAATATATACCAATATATACAAATATATACCAATATATACCAATATATACCAATATATACCAATTTATACCAATATATATCAATATATAACCGTTGTGGTTTGTCAATAATAATAGTAATACATATAATAACCTTGGCTAAATTAATGAAATGTATTATTTAAAAAAATATTTTATAGCAAATTCAAAACAAATTGTTACTCATCAAAATAAAAACGAAATTAATGCAATAATTTTTTGAAACTAACAACAATAATCCTATAAAAAAAGTAGTACAAATATATGATAATTTAAAAAATGATGTTATATATTGAATTGATAAAATAATAATAAATGCAGTAATAATTTCTATAACCTTTTCAATTATTGGACATAATCGTGTGTCTAAATTAAATATAAATGAATCTAATTATAAAAACTACATTCTAAATAAACAATTAAAACTTCTTATAAATTTAACTTCATTGGATAAAATAATAACTATATTATGAATTAAAATTTGAAATAAGTTTCATAATATTATTAATGAAATATTTATTTATAAAAACTTAAACGGGTATATGGAATATAATATAAATAAACACTGTTTCATAGTAACTATTGAATTAAAAAAATATTTTATTTAACTAGACATGCTTCTCTAACACTTAACTTGAAATTTATGGATTAAGAGGCAATTAATCATTACATTTTCAATGATAGAAAACAATATTTACATATGATATTTTGTTCTTCAAGTATCAGCAAGAAAAAGTCTTTTGGTGTATTTAGGTCTCAAATTGTTGTCATATTTATTAATGATATAGATATTTAATTGATATCTATTTATTAATAATATTATTAACATAAATATCAAAGATCATTTCATATTATTCGAGGATAATACATCAATACTCTTTTATAACGATTGTATTGATGACATATAACTTTAAATAATAACAATTTAAAAAATGAACATATATATATTTTTACATACATTTGATTTAAAAGATATAAAACAAACTATATATTATTTATAATTCTTTTATTTTTTGCACCCTGTGATACACCAATTCACATTAATAATTATGTAATTATAAGATTTAATTTATTTACATTTCTAGGAATAATACTTGATTCTAGATTGAACTGAAAACTGTCACTAATTTAAGCCTAAATTATATTATACTCTATCATATATATTTTAATATAGTTTAAATGATATAGTGCATCTTTTATTTTAATAATGATTTCCGATTCTATATTTCTTAATAATTGGATTTTTGTGTGCAAAATATGAGGTAATAACTATAATAAATATACGAAAATTATAGGTATAATATAAACTAAGGCTATCAGACAAATGACTGCATACATTACTGATATACACTAATACTTATTTAACAAAATAATGAATTTCAATAAAATAGTTTATAATAATAATTTGTATATTATTTGGAAAAGTAATGTTCATTAGAGAATTAAAATAAGTAAATTCATTGTATTATTCAAGTTTCGTGTGATCATATAAAAACTACTATAGAGAATGATCAACGCTGTAACTGTGATTCCTACATGGGCATAGTGAGAGAGGTATATTCTGATGTTCAGGCCATACTTATTTATATTTACTAAATTGTTATATTGACTTCTATTGGAGTTTATATATTTTGAATTATTCTCTTTTATATAGATCATATGTGCATTAATATATATTATATAAATGTTTATTATATAAATATATACTATATATTTTTATATAGAAAAATACATATAATTTTTGACGACGTATGATCAACCCTAACGTACAATGAAAATCTATTTAACAATTAAGAATTTTAAAATTATAATATATTAATAATTTTTAAAATTTATTTCATCTTAATAATATTAATTTAACTCAGATTCATATTCTTATTAATAATACATATAGGGAAAAATAATTAATAGAGTACTTAATAATTAGTTTATTGTTTATAAGGTTTAATTTAATTTAAATTAATATAACACCCCTATTATTTTACGGATTAAAATCTGTTTAGAATAATCCATTTTAAAGTTAATGCGATTTTATTTCAGGGGTCTATATCAAATTATTATTTTAATAATTATATAATACATAAGTTAACCTCGGTAAAAATAATTATTCATTAACAGAATAAAAATAGAATATTAATTATTTTAAAATTATAATAAAAAAGTTTTAAAAATGATGGTTAATAAAATTGAATTGGGAAATAATTGATATCCTGAATAATCAGAATGTGAAAAGTGAAATTTATATAAAAAATTATATTTAAAGTATACATTAGTTTAAATGTTATATCTTTATACTATAGTAAATATAATATTTAGACACATACACATACACACACACACACACACACACACACACACACACACACACACACACACACACACACACACACACACACACACACACACACACACATCCACACATACACACACACACACACACATACACACACACACACACACACACACACACACACACACATATATATATATATATATATATATATATATATATATATATGTATGTATGTATGTATGTATGTATGTATGGATGTATGTATGTATGTATGTATGTATGTATGTATGTATGTATGTATGTATGTATGTATGTATGTATGTATGCATGCATGAGAGAGAGAGAGAGAGAGAGAGAGAGAGAGAGAGGGGGAGAGAGAGAGAGAGAGAGAGAGAGAGAGAGAGAGAGAGAGAGAGAGAGAGAGAGGGGGGGAGAGAGTATATTTCCACTCGGAATTAATAAAAATTCTCGATAAAAACATTACCATTACCTTTTTAGTTTATTATTTACTTAACCTTTTTATTTTTTATTTTATTACCTAAGCTACTTATTTTAATAATATTTTAATAATATATTACTAATATGTCTAAAACTAAAAGTTATTGAGTTTGTAATTAAATACGAGGACAGTTAAACTTATTAGTCTATTTGAAATATTGATTTATAACAAAATTGTTAAAATATAAGCTATAGGGATATAGTCTCGTATATTAATTAAAATAGTAATTACTAATTTTCTTAATCCTGATATTTGTGTTAAATGTATTTCATTTTTTTTAAACAAACAACTAATATTATAATAATCTGCCAAACCCGATTTATCATAGAATTCATTATTTCACCGCTGACAATGATTGGCTTGAGACATTTCATCATCTTCCTAGTTACGAGTTTCTGCGTTAGGCATAACTACAAGGTAAGCAGAGTTAATACGAGGTAAGCAGAGTTAATACAAGGTAAGCAGAGTTAATACAAGGTAAGCAGAGTTAATGCAAGGTAAGCAGAGTTAATACAAGGTAAGCAGAGTTAATGCAAGGTAAGCAGAGTTAACACAAGGTAAACAGAGTTAATACGAGGTAAGCAGAGTTAATACGAGGTAACAATGAGGTAACAAGAGTTCATTAATATGTCTTATGTAAAGTACCTTGCCATAAGACATTTGCTTGCTGAGGTAGTTTCTATTGAATAAGATTCCGTCACAATTTGAAACAATATCTTCTAACAATTGAATAGCACCTACAGTCTCGATCTTAAATGTAGTTTTACAATATGTAGATTGAATATAGATTATGTAAATATGGCTTAAAAATATGTCTATAGTCTAGATCTTACCTTGGCGATTATTTTGATATGAGGGGCGTGGTTAGCTAATAAAATATTTTTGACGTATTTCAATATATGCGAGTTCTTTACAAAACAAATATACAATATCTCAATATTCTCTTTAATAGCAAAATGTAAGTCGAGAAATGAATATTCATTCATCACATACTGCTCTGGTAGGTCTGAGTGGTTATGATCACTTATATATCTTTTAATGAGAGGAAAGGTACTAACGCATATAAATATTAGTATATTGTACTTATTTATTTACAATTAGTGATGTAAAATTAGTTTCAATTAAAACAGGAATAGAATTTAACCTGGAAGTTGTAAATTACAGTGACCCCTTAAACGACCTCCTTCTTTAACTTTACACACGGCTCGATCACCGTTTATCTCAAGTACCGTGAGAAGAATAGAAGCGTTGTCTAGGTAAACAATACAATGCATCTTCACGATCTGAGGGAATGTGAGGTAAGAGAGTAGTACTTGGTTGAGAAATAGTCATGTAGTTTAGATAAAAATTGAAATGAAGTAAAAAAATAAGATTGCGAGAGAATTATCTTTAAATAATATAGAAGAAATATTAAATAGAAGATTTATATATATTTAGTTACACATCTATTTATCTAATAATTATCTATGTATTCATTTATCTAAGTAATTATTTATATATTTATTTATATAACTTATTATCTATTTATATATTTATGTATATCACTTATTATCTATATATTTATTTATCTAACTTATTATTTATATATTTATTTATCTAACTTATTATCTATATATTTATGTTTCTAACTTATTATCTATATATTTATTTATCTAAC
The DNA here is from genome assembly GCA_964035775.1 of Osedax frankpressi. Taxonomy (NCBI): domain Eukaryota; kingdom Metazoa; phylum Annelida; class Polychaeta; order Sabellida; family Siboglinidae; genus Osedax; species Osedax frankpressi. Next base: position 793,489 of record OZ038316.1, on the reverse strand, counting down.
TTATTATTTATATATTTATTTATATAACTTATTATCTATTTATATATTTATGTATATCACTTATTATCTATATATTTATTTATCTAACTTATTATTTATATATTTATTTATCTAACTTATTATCTATATATTTATTTATCTAACTTATTATCTATATATTTATTTATCTAACTTATTATCTATATATTTATGTTTCTAACTTATTATCTATATATTTATTTATCTAACTTATTATTTATATATTTATTTATCTAACTTATTATCTATATATTTATGTATCTAACTTATTAATTATATATTTATCTAACTTATTATCTATATATTTATGTATCTAACTGATTATATATATATTTATTTATCTAACTTATTATCTATATATTTTTGTATCTAACTTATAATTTATATATTTTTGTATCTAACTTATTATCTATATATTTATTTATCTAACTTATTATCTATATATTTATTTATCTAACTTATTATCTATATATTTATCTATATATATATTTATCTAACTTATTATCTATAAATTTATTTATCTAACTCATTATTTATATATTTATTTATCTAACTTATTATCTATATATTTATTTACCTAACTTATTATCTATAAATTTATTTATCTAACTTATTATCTATATATTTATTTATATATTTATTATCTATATATTTATATATTTATTTATCTAACTTATTATCTATATATTTATTTATCTAAATAATTATCTATATATTTATTTATATATTTATTTATCTAATTTATTATCTATATATTTATTTATCTAACTCATTATTGATATATTTATTTATCTAACTTAGTATATATATATTTATTTATATATTTATTCAACTAACTAATTATTAATATATTAATATTAATATATTAATATATTAATATTAATATATTAATATTAATATTAATATATTAATATATTAATTTATATATTTATTTATCGAACTTATCATCTATATATTTATTTATCTAACTTATTATTTATATATTTATTTATCTAACTTATTATCTATATATTTTTTATATATTTAAACATTTAACTTATTATCTATATATTTAATTATCTAACTTATTATCTATATATTTATTTATCTAACTTATTATCTATATATTTATTTATATATTTATTTATCTAATTTATTATCTATATATTTATTTATATATTTATATATCTAAATTATTATCTATATATTTATGTATCTAACCAATTATTAATATATTAATTTATATATTTATTTATCGAACTTATTATTTATATATTTATTTATCTAACTTATTATCTATATATTTATTTATCTAACTTATTATCTATATATTTATTTATATATTTATTTATCTAACTTATTATCTCTATATTTATTTATTTATCTAACTTATTATCTATATATTTAATTATCTAACTTATTATCTATATATTTATTCATCTAACTTATTATCTATATATTTATCTATCTAACTTATTATTTATATATTTATTTATCTAACTTATTATCTATATATTTTTTTATATATTTAATCTTTTAACCTATTATCTATATATTTATTTATATATTTATTTATCTAATTTATTATCTATATATTAATTTATATATTTATTTATCGAACTTATTATTTATATATTTATTTATCTAACTTATTATCTATATATTTATTTATCTAACTTATTATCTATATATTTAATTATCTAACTTATTATCTATATATTTATTTATCTAACTTATTATCTATATATTTATTTATCTAACTTATTATCTATATATTTATTTATTTAACTTATTATTTATATATTTATTTATCTAACTTATTATCTATATATTTTTTATATATTTAATCATTTAACTTATTATCTATATATTTATTTATATATTTATGTATCTAAATTATTATCTATATATTTATTTATCTAACTAATTATTAATATATTAATTTTTCTAACTTATTATCTCTATATTTATTTATTTATCTAACTTATTATCTATATATTTATTTATCTAACTTATTATCTATATATTTATTTAACAAAATGATTATCTATATATTTATTTATCTAACTTTTTATCTATATATTTATTTATTTATCTAACTTATTATCTATATATTTATTTATTTAACTTATTATCTAATATATTTATTCATATGTGTATTTATCTAACTTATTATTTATATATTTATTTATCTAACTAATTATCTGAATATATAAGAAATAAAAAATTCCAATGCGAGAGATAAATTATTTAAAAGAAATATGCAATAGATAAATGGATAGATTAAATATAACATTTATTTATATCTATTTATTTATATAACATAGAATAGAAGAAAAGCCTGGAATTTAGATAAGAGTGAAGACTGGTGATATAGGAGAGAATAATACTGACGAGAAATATATAGTAAATAAACTCAACATATAGGCTTATAAAGAAGGAAGATCACTACGGATTACGCGACTGAGGTTATATAATGGAAATGTAGATATCTTTAGATAAGAAAAGTTGATATTATTATTTAGAAGTATATATGTTATGTTTACTTCATTATGGAGATTACCTGTAATAGTCTGATGTAGTCAACAAATACATGATCTCTTGTATTGTTCTTCCACTTGTATTTCTTATTAATAGTCAGGTATATGATATCTTCATCCTCCAACTTAAACATTATATATAACATATATTAATCACTCTAAACTATTGAATACATATATTTTAATGAAGCCTATCTTAACCAATTAATAATAATAAGAAATTTAATTTACTAGATATCCACGAAAAGTAATTATAGTATATACAACAGTGTTTAATAAATTGTTATAAGAAGTATGCATATATTAACTAACATCTATATAGTTAGGTTTAAAAGCGAAGTTACCAGTCCAAATTGTAGGTCCCTTTACTTCAGATGAAGTAGGTATAGTCATCTTTAACACGAGTTCTGTCCTTCTTATCAAATCTAAAGTCTATCATGGAATAGTTAGAATATAATATGTTGAGGTAAATTAAAAATAATTAAAACTAGTGATTTGCGAAATGTGATTCGTATATTCGAAGTATTGATTACTTTGTAGACTATGATATCAAATCACATTTATATTTATTGAATAAGGTTAACACATAAATTCTGCTAACCCTCGTATGAAACCAAATAGACTCATCCGTGTCCATATCTATATGTGCGATGTTCATACCTATTATACAATAGTATGTATTACGCAATATATTAGTTCAATATATGTAGCTATTTTTAGTTGGTTAAAATGTTATTAATTGCAAATTAATTATTAACAAGATACTATTTACTATATTTAGAACATAGCTATTTTCATTATCTGCTTATAATTTAACGCAATAGTTACAATAAAAGTTCATGATGCAATAAAATCTAATAAACAAACCTTCCTGAATTAGCTCCAGAATTTTCTCAAGAGTTCTGATGTTACGTGTAATCGATATCGAAATTTTGGAGTTTGATGTGGAGAATTGCGTTTCATTGATACTCAAAGAGCAAGTAGATGTTAAACTTGAACCTGAGCATTGATAGAGGTAATGTTAGAGGTCATGGTAGAGTTCACGATAAATGTCATGATATAGGTCATGGTAGAGGTCATGTCAGAGGTCATGGTAGAGGTCATGGTAGAGATCATGGTAGAGATCATGGTAGAGATCATGGTAGAGATCATGGTAGAGGTCATGGCAGATGTCATAGTAGAAGTCATGGTATGTTTATGGCATGATATGTTTATGATATGTTTATACTTATTCTCGATATAATAAAAAAATGTATTAAGAAGGTTAAAGATCAACAAAGATTATATATTGATATTAACCCGCAAATGTATTCACGTAGAAAGGTTCATATTCGGGTATTCTAGGAACCTTCATATTATTATCCCAGTCTATCCAGCTACAAATACGTGGCAGGGGCTGGTCGCTAACTAATCCACTGAAATTAGCTAAGGGTACTGCTACTGGATGTCCCAAGGGATTGGCATACCGATCTACCATTGCTCCAGATATTCTTAGCTACGAATGATATCGAGAGTTTAGAGAGATAGTTTCAGTTCGAGTTAAAGCTTATGAAAACGGATATTGGAATGTTTACAAGAAGTGAAATTTAAAAATAAATATATCTCAAAGTTTCGATAAATAATTTAAAAATAAAATAAAACAATGTGTTATGATATAATTTAAAGAAATTAGAATTGAAATATAGATTAAAATTATCATTTTAAAATTGAATCCTTAAAACGATTAATATTTAAATATGTGCAATTTATATTCACTAACTATATTAATATCCGCTTTATTAGGTTATGTTATAATATGTAATAACTGTATATAATCACTGAACATAATCACTTATAACCACTGGATATAATTAAACTTAAAATCATATGTCCACTACAACCCAAACAATATTCTCAATTTTGTAATCGATATCTAGGCATTAGAGGAATCACATATTTTGATGTTGATGGAGTAATTAAGAAAAACGAGCACTCATCCATTCACGAAGCCTTATATGATAATAGTAAGATATTATATATTTCAATACCATCTTAATCACTGAATTATTTCACATAACCAATGAATAGCATCACATAATTACTAAATAATAGAATATAATCAATTGAATTGTGTTATTTATTCACAAAATCATTTGACCTTTTAAGAAAATAACTTAAACACTAATTGCATAACTTAACAACTGAAACGTAATAATTAAGCGAACCCTAATCACTGAATCATGATACTTATTCACTGAATCGTATAACAGCTGTTAACTGCACACCGGATACATACAAATGTCACAACGGAAATTGCATTCAAGGTCGTTATGTTAAAGATACAATTAATGATTGTATGGACAATAGTGACGAATGTTAGTAAAGGTCATACGGGGTTAACGAATGCATACGTTGTTATGTAACGTTAATGTGGGTCATACTGGGTTAACTATGTCATACGTTGTTATGTAACATTAGTGAAGGTCATATTAGGTTAACGAGGTCAAACATTGTTATCAATATTAGTGAAGGTCATACGGGGTTAAAAATGTCATACGTTGTTATCTAACATTAGTGAAGGTGGTATGGGCTTAACGAAGTCATACATTGTTGTATAACATTAGTGAGGTTCATATGGTATTAACGAAGTCATACGTTATTATCTAACATTAGTGAAGGTCATACGGGGTTAACGAATATCAAATAGCATACTATTTAATGAGTGTTAATGGGGTTCATAAGTGTTACATTATCTTAATGAAGAGTTATTGTAGATTAGTTATATATTCTGAGGTTCATTTTAAATAAAACAAATGTTAACTGAAGTAGAAAATCATAAAAACTGTTTATTATAAATTCAATATTACAAACATCCTTCTAAGTAAGACTATACCCATAGCTCCTAACCTGCAAGTCCCTCTTCTGAGATGAATATACTCCACAACCCATTGTTCTTATATACGTCTAAGATAAAAACCACACCTCTCAAGCCCTTCCTCATAATATATTCTTCCACAAGCCGCTCTTCTAATATCCTCCCAATAAACAATTCTTTCTCCAAATGTCTACTCCCAACAAAATCCTACCTGAAATGATCTCTTACATAAGTTCCTCCTCTAAAAACATCTCACCTGCAAGATTCTCCCCACAAATCCATTATGCATATACTCTATAAGTTAACCCTAAAAATACAATGTACACTCGGTATTCCAACAATCCCTTTCCATAACACGATTATTTAATATAATTATCTTTCACACAGTTATAATCTCTGCAAATCTACCCCATTGCGCAACTCCTCTAACACTATAACTGCACGTGCCACGTGTCACGTGTCCCTATTAACTAACTCTCCACACATTACAAGCACCTCCCCTAACACTATAACTGCCACGTGTCACGTGTCCATATTAACTAGCTCTCCACACATTCCCATGCCCTACAAGCTCCTCCCCTAACACTATAACTGCACGTGCCACGTGTCACGTGTCCCTATTAACTAGCTCTCCACACATTACAAGCACCTCCCCTAACACTATAACTGCCACGTATCACGTGTCCATATTAACTAGCTCTCCACACATTCACATGCCCTACAAGCGCCTCCTCTAACACTATAACTGCACGTGCCTCGTGCCACGTGTCCCTATTAACTAGCTCTCCACACATTCACATGCCCTACAAGCGCCTCCTCTAACACTATAACTGCACGTGCCACGTGCCACGTGTCACGTGTCCCTATTAACTAGCTCTCCACACATTCACATGCCCTACAAGCGCCTCCTCTAACACTATAACTGCACGTGCCACGTGCCACGTGTCCCTATTAACTAGCTCTCCACACATTCACATGCCCTACAAGCGCCTCCCCTAACACTATAACTGCACGTGCCACGTGTCACGTGTCCCTATTAACTAGCTCTCCACACATTCACATGCCCTACAAGCGCCTCCTCTAACACTATAACTGCACGTGCCACGTGCCACGTGTCACGTGTCCCTATTAACTAGCTCTCCACACATTCACATGACCTACAAGCGCCTCCCCTAACACTATAACTGCACGTGCCACGTGCCACGTGGCACGTGTCCCTATTAACTAGCTCTCCACACATTCCCATGCCCTACAAGCGCCTCCCCTAACACTATAACTGCACGTGCCACGTGTCACGTGTCCCTATTAACTAGCTATCCACACATTCACATGCCCTACAAGCGCCTCCTCTAACACTATAACTGCACGTGCCACGTGCCATGTGTCACATGTCACTATTAACTAGCTCTCCACACATTACAAGCACCTCCCCTAACACTATAACTGCCACGTATCACGTGTCCATATTAACTAGCTCTCCACACATTCACATGCCCTACAAGCGCCTCCTCTAACACTATAACTGCACGTGCCTCGTGCCACATGTCCCTATTAACTAGCTCTCCACACATTCACATGCCCTACAAGCGCCTCCTCTAACACTATAACTGCACGTGCCACGTGCCACGTGTCACGTGTCCCTATTAACTAGCTCTCCACACATTCACATGCCCTACAAGCGCCTCCTCTAACACTATAACTGCACGTGCCACGTGCCACGTGTCACGTGTCCCTATTAACTAGCTCTCCACACATTCACATGCCCTACAAGCGCCTCCCCTAACACTATAACTGCACGTGCCACGTGTCACGTGTCCCTATTAACTAGCTCTCCACACATTCACATGCCCTACAAGCGCCTCCTCTAACACTATAACTGCACGTGCCACGTGCCACGTGTCACGTGTCCCTATTAACTAGCTCTCCACACATTCACATGACCTACAAGCGCCTCCCCTAACACTATAACTGCACGTGGCACGTGCCACGTGGCACGTGTCCCTATTAACTAGCTCTCCACACATTCCCATGCCCTACAAGCGCCTCCCCTAACACTATAACTGCACGTGCCACGTGTCACGTGTCCCTATTAACTAGCTATCCAAACATTCATATGCCCTACAAGCGCCTCCTCTAACACTATAACTGCACGTGCCACGTGCCACGTGTCCCTATTAACTAGCTCTCCACACATTCACATGCCCTACAAGCGCCTCCTCTAACACTATAACTGCACGTGCCACGTGCCATGTGTCACATGTCACTATTAACTAGCTCTCCACACATTCCCATGCCCTACAAGCTCCTCCCCTAACACTATAACTGCCACGTGTCACGTGTCCCTATCAACTAGCTCTCCACACATTCCCATGCACTACAAGCTCCTCCCCTAACACTATAACTGCACGTGCCACGTGTCACGTGTCCATATTAACTAGCTCTCCACACATTCCCATGCACTACAAGCGCCTCCCCTAACACTATAACTGCACGTGCCACGCGTCCCTATTAAATACCTCTCCACACATTCCCATGCACTACAAGCGCCTCCCCTAACACTATAACTGCACGTGCCACGTGTCACGTGTCACGTGTTCCTATTAACTAGCTCTCCACACATTCCCATGCACTACAAGCTCCTCCCCTAACACTATAACTGCACGTGCCACGTGTCACGTGTCACGCGTCCCTATTAAATACCTCTCCACACATTCCCATGCACTACAAGCGCCTCCCCTAACACTATAACTGCACGTGCCACGTGTCACGTGTCACGTGTTCCTATTAACTAGCTCTCCACACATTCCCATGCACTACAAGCTCCTCCCCTAACACTATAACTGCACGTGCCACGTGTCACGTGTCACGCGTCCCTATTAAATACCTCTCCACACATTCCCATGCACTACAAGCTCCTCCCCTAACACGCCCATTCAGTGCAGAACTTCGTTACATGTTCCTCCAATGATTGGTATCGCTGTGGTTGCATGGATGCAAATGAACACGATTGTATTCATTTTGAGTGGAACCAGGACAATGATGTAAATTGCTTATGTAACGGTATCGACGAATGTTAGTAATGATTATTCTTTCTAATTCATCTACTCTAGAATATAATCTATATCTACTCAAAACCCAGTCTAATGACCAACAGAAATTCTACCAGATGAAACACCAACAAGATTTATTTAATAATTTGACTTATTCAGCAATAAAATCATTCAACATAATAAACTCACCTTTGATACTACTCAAAATTCCATTAACAATACACGTGTCACATTAACAATACCTATACACATATCACATTAACAATACCTATATACATGTCACATGTCACATTAACAATACCTATACACATATCACATTAACAATATCTATATACATGTCACATGTCACATTAACAATACCTATACACATGTCACATTAACAATACCTATACACGTGTCACATTAACAATACCTATATACATGTCACATTAATAATACCTATACACGTGTCACATTAACAATACCTATACACGTGTCACATTAACAATACCTATATACATGTCACATTAATAATACCTATACACATGTCACATTAACAATACATATACACGTGTCACATTAACAATATCTATATACATGTCACATGTCACATTAACAATACCTATACACATATCACATTAACAATACATATATACATGTCACATGTCACATTAACAATACCTATACACATATCACATTAACAATATCTATATACATGTCACATTAACAATACACGTGTCACATGTCACATCAACAATACCTATACACATATCACATTAACAATACCTATATACATGTCACATTAATAATACCTATACACATGTCACATTAACAATACCTATACATGTGTCACATTAACAATAACTATACACGTGTCACATTAACAATAAATATACACATGTCATATTAACAATACATATACGCATGTCACATTAACAATACCTATACACATGTCACATTAACAATATATATATACATGTCACATTAACAATACCTATACACATGTCACATTAACAATACCTATATACATGTCACATGTCATATTAACAATACCTATACACATGTCACATTAACAATACATATAAACATGTCACATGTCACATTAACAATACATATACGCGTGTCACATTAACAATACCTATACACATGCCAAATTAACAATCCATTATTAACCTACCACCTTGTAGTCTTATAGTTGAACCAACAATCATTCCTCATAACTAGATATATCTCATGTACTCATGACTATAATGTATGTTAATTCAGAAGAATAGTATCGAATATGTGGATACTGATTATCTCAGTGCTTTTATGTTTAATATATGTTAATGGAATTTTGACGTGATATTGTCGTTGGCATATTATGTTAGTAACTTTTTTGTAGAAGAATAAATCGAATTATTTAGTAAGTAATTAGTTGTTCACCGAGAAGAATATGTTAGGTAAGTTTTCCTAGTAGTTGATTTATTTTGAAAAGAGTTTCTTAAAGTTCTTAGTGACCTCTGCTATTAGATTGCTGTAGTAATCTTTATTGCTAGTTTTTAGAAGAGATTTATTAAATTAGAAAGTTGATATGGTGATTAGTGGATTTGAAGTTTCTCAGGTGATTTTAGAATAGTCGTAATTTTCGTTTCAACATGAAAAGCTCAGAGTTAAATCACTTATATTGTAGTATGATGTATTTAGTTTCAGTGAGGTTTAGTTTTCTAATGTCTGAGAAATATAAGCCTCAAGGTTTAAAAATGTGTGGGAGTCTATATATTGGCTGAAGTTATATGAGTTCTGTAATTAAATAAACTATCTAATGTTGTGGGTGTCAAACTTGACGCAAATATTGAAATTTCAGAGTAGACATTAGTAGACATAGTTTTACTGAGATTGCCGATACCTCAAACTCGGTGAGGGTCATATCTATTTAGTTTAGTGAAGCTTGGATACTTGATTTTAATGGCAATGATATGATTCATCAGTATCAGAGTCATCAAACCAAGTTTCTGATATATTAAGTCAATGATTAAGTCGTTAAATCAGTCTAGTATGTGTTCAAGTTTGTTGCGAATGGATGAAACATTAAAAGTTGCATCATTGAGAAGGAATTTATGATTATTTGACGTATTAACTTAAGATGAATGGAAGAGTAATGCAGTTTGTTGAATAGGGAGGAGTGAGTGTGAGATATTCTACTGTTGATATGTATTTAAGTGTAAGTGATTTAATTGAACTGTGGAGATTCCAATTATACTTGAGTATGTCTTGTATAAGTTCTACCATTTGTTAAATTCTTTAAGAGTGATTTCTATTGGATTTATTGTCAAGTAGATAATTACATTATTCATAATTCTAAATATAAATGTATCTATTTCATTATTTGAATTGCATTTGGTATCAGTAGTTGGCTTTGCTTGCATATTAGACGATACTACCACGCAATATTTTAGAGTTGATCACAAAATAATAAATATATAAAGCGAGTGTCCGTCTTGTGAAGTATATATGAATTCAATACAAGAGAAGTAGATCAATGATATTGAGTCTAAAAGGTTTTAGGATAAAATTAATGTATTTGGAAAATTAATCGATAAAAATATTAGATCTAAGAAACATCTAGTTATTAAGAAACATCTAGTTGTTATTGAGTTTTTGAGTATTTGAGATATGAGGAAATAAATTGAGAAATGATGATTTATGTTGTATATGTGTAACGTTATATATTCGTGACGTTATATATGGGGTCGAAGATGTAGTTTAATTATATTGGATTAGTTGTTTGAATTAATACGAGATGAGTAGTTGCAATACATGTATTAGGAATATCATATCTAGGTAATTTATATTTTAGAAAATAGGGGATTGAGAGTAAGAGCTCAAAGATTATTAGAAGTTGGTGGAGAAGTGTGTGCTATTTCTTTAGATAGATTTAAGAGGAATAGTTTATTATTTAGAGGTAGGTAGGTAGGGCCAGTAATTGCGGATATGAGTTATCTAATTTCTGAAGTATTGGATTTATAGATGTGGATATAGAGGTAATAATAATTGGTAACGTTAATAGTATCTATACCTCCTAGATATTCGTCACTACCAGCAAAATGTTCACATTCTTACAACACTTCAATAAACTCCAGATTATTACAACTCACATCGCACTAACTCGACTCACTCCACAGATAGGCGTATCAGTGACCCCTGCCCCAGTAATATTACCCACGGTAAGATCATTTCGTCAAATGGGTTCTGTTTAAGTGTTCTGACGAAGGCATTGAAAACTAGCCCGTGTTTGTGTGAAGATTCAGTAGTGAATAGTGAATGCAGGAATGGTGTTTGTATATGTAAACATGGTTTCAAGGTGGCTAACAGATACACGAAATGCACACCGAGTTAGTAAAACTATAATCACCCATATACAACTACTGTTACCACTACCAGTGGTATTACTGGTAGTGGTAGTCTACCACTACTAGTACTACTACTACTACTACACCTATCACTACTACTACCACTACCTCTACCTCTACCACTACCACTAACACTACTAATATCTCTACCACTACCACTACCACTACCACTACCATTACCACTACCACTACCACTACCACTACCTCTACCACTACTACTACCACTACATCTACCACTACTAATATCTCTACCACTACCACTACCACTACCACTACCACTACTAATATCACTACCACTATCACTACCAATACTACTACTACTACTACTACAACTACCACTACTACTACCAATACCTTACCTCTACCACTACCACTACCACTACTAATAGCTCTACCACTACCACTACCACTACCACTACCACTACCACTACCTCTACCACTACCACTATCACTACCATTACCACTACCACTACTAATATCACTACCACTACCACTACCACTACCACTACTAATATCACTACCACTACCACTACCATTACCTCTACCAATACCACTACCACTATCACTACCACTACCACTACCACTACCACTACCACTACCACTACCACTACCACTATCTCTACCACTACCACTGCCACTACCTCTACCACTACTAATATATCTACCACTACCACTACCACTACCACAACCACTACCTCTACTACTACCATTACCATTACCACTACTAATATCACTACCAGTACCTCTACCACTACTAATATCTCTACCACTACCACTACTACTACCATTACCACTACCACTACTAATATCACTACCACTATCACTACCACTACCACTACCACTACCTCTACCACTACCATTACTACTACCTCTACCACTACCACTACCACTACTACTACCCCTATCACTACCACTACCACTGCCAGGTGTTGATAAAGTCTCTACACATCTAACCACGCCCACAATGCTCTTAGTTGCTATTGGAGACCGTTGTCATGGTGATAATGATTGTCGTCTATTGAAAAATTCAAAATGTATCGTGGATAAAACAAAAAACTTGAAAAGATGTACTTGTGATCCGGGCTTCATAACTCACCTGTTGCCATCGGGTCTTAAAGACTGTAATAAAGGTTATTGATAGTCGTGTTATTATTATTGCGATATAATAATAATTCTGTCATTATTTCGTTTAGAAATTATTTCATTGATTTGAAATTTTATTTATATTTATGGTGGAATAGATTATTTTCATTTTATTATAATCATCATTAATATATTATTAATAGAAGATAATATATTAATAGAATAAATTAATCCATTAAGAGAAGGTAATATTTAATATTGATCTCAACACATATTTCCATCATAATTATGTAAAACGGAGGGTTTGAATTTTTACAGACGGAGCAGCAAGAGTTTTCTGCGAAGATAATTCCGCATGTGAAGAGAACAGTAATTGCGATAACAACGTTTGTAATTGTATCTCAAGCTATAAGGAGACCGAGCCTGGAAAATGTGACAAGAGTTGGTAAAGTATATGTAGGAAGACAGCTAGTGTTTGTTGTTGATGTATAGATTTAAGACATATAACTTAAGTATTCATTAGATATTTAATATTGGACTAGCAAAATAATTGAATACATAGTAATATTAATATCTACATTTTATTAATTTCATAATTAAAAGTATGTATATTATACTTTCTGTTTTATATTAAAGTACATTTATACTGTATTAAAAATATTATTGTCCTAAATAATTCTAAATATTCTTTTCATCGTTACATATTAATATATACTAGCTATGTTCTAATTCAATATTATATATGTTTATATGTGAAATATTAATATATACTAGCTATGTTCTAATTAAATATTATATATATATATATATTTATATGTTTAATATTAATATATACTAGTTATGTTCTAATTAAATATTATATATATATACATATATATATATATATATATATATATATATATATATATTATATATTATATATATATGTTAATATTAATATATTAATTAATATTGAGATTTGTTTCAAAACTGTATTCAATCATAAAAAATAATGTGTTTAAAAAACAGAAGTAATTAAGAATATTATATTATTCCATATTACGTACGCAAGTTGGTAGAAGACATATCTGATATATGTAGTAGTAGTAGTAGTAGTAGTAGTAGTAGTAGTAGTAGTAGTAGTAGTAGTAGTAGTAGTAGTAGTAGTAGTAGTAGTAGTAGTAGTAGTAGTAGTAGTAGTAGTAGTAGTAGTAGTAGTATTAGTAGTAGTAGTAGTAGTAGTAGTAGTAGTAGTAGTAGTAGTAGTAGTAGTAGTAGTAGTAGTAGTAGTAGTAGTAGTATAGTAGTAGTAGTAGTAGTAGTAGTAGTAGTAGTAGTAGTAGTAGTAGTAGTAGTAGTAGTAGTAGTAGTAGTAGTAGTAGTAGTAGTAGTAGTAGTAGTAGTAGTAGTAGTAGTAGTAGTAGTAGTAGTAGTAGTAGTAGTAGTAGTAGTAGTAGTAGTAGTAGTAGTAGTAGTAGTAGTAGTAGTAGTAGTAGTAGTAGTAGTAGTAGTAGTAGTAGTAGTAGTAGTAGTAGTAGTAGTAGTAGTAGTAGTAGTAGTAGTAGTAGTAGTAGTAGTAGTAGTAGTAGTAGTAGTAGTAGTAGTAGTAGTAGTAGTAGTAGTAGTAGTAGTAGTAGTAGTAGTAGTAGTAGTAGTAGTAGTAGTAGTAGTAGTAGTAGTAGTAGTAGTAGTAGTAGTAGTAGTAGTAGTAGTAGTAGTAGTAGTAGTAGTAGTAGTAGTAGTAGTAGTAGTAGTAGTAGTAATTGTAATATTGGTTAGATTATCATTATCAAATATATGATATAATGAGAGCTTTGGTATCTACCAAATAGTAATAAGTACGGATAAAACCTGTTAACGAAT